>OZ025208.1:3298452-3566288 GCA_964019055.1 Anthopleura xanthogrammica | reverse complement strand
AAAGCTTTTTAGCCCAAAAAACTGAAAAATGGCCATTTTGGCTCTCAAAACCAGGTTTTTCGCTGACGGCGTGCCCTGTTTGCTGAAACCCCCACTTTTTGCTCATGAAAATACCTCTTGAGATAAAAACACGACGTTTTGGCGAAAAAAAATGGGGTTTTGGCTGAGAAAAGGTGCTTTTTGGTCAAAAAAACTGTTTTTTGCTGACAAAATTTGAAATTTGCTGAGAATTTTCTCTTGCTCAAAACACGACGTTTTCACTGCCAAACGCACATTTTGGCCGACGAAAGCACATTTTCGGTGTCCAAAACACTGTTTTGCTGAAACAAAAAGCTTTTTAGCCCAAAAAACTGAAAAATGGCCATTTTGGCTCTCAAAACCAGGTTTTTCGCTGACGGCGTGCCCTGTTTGCTGAAACCCCCACTTTTTGCTCATGAAAATACCTCTTGAGATAAAAACACGACGTTTTGGCGAAAAAAAATGGGGTTTTGGCTGAGAAAAGGTGCTTTTTGGTCAAAAAAACTGTTTTTTGCTGACAAAATTTGAAATTTGCTGAGAATTTTCTCTTGCTCAAAACACGACGTTTTCACTGCTAAACGCACATTTTGGCGGACGAAAGCACATTTTCGGTGTCCAAAACACTGTTTTGCTGAAACAAAAAGCTTTTTAGCCCAAAAAACTGAAAAATGGCCATTTTGGCTCTCAAAACCAGGTTTTTCGCTGACGGCGTGCCCTGTTTGCTGAAACCCCCACTTTTTGCTCATGAAAATACCTCTTGAGATAAAAACACGACGTTTTGGCGAAAAAAAATGGGGTTTTGGCTGAGAAAAGGTGCTTTTTGGTCAAAAAAACTGTTTTTTGCTGACAAAATTTGAAATTTGCTGAGAATTTTCTCTTGCTCAAAACACGACGTTTTCACTGCTAAACGCACATTTTGGCCGACGAAAGCACATTTTCGGTGTCCAAAACACTGTTTTGCTGAAACAAAAAGCTTTTTAGCCCAAAAAACTGAAAAATGGCCATTTTGGCTCTCAAAACCAGGTTTTTCGCTGACGGCGTGCCCTGTTTGCTGAAACCCCCACTTTTTGCTCATGAAAATACCTCTTGAGATAAAAACACGACGTTTTGGCGAAAAAAAATGGGGTTTTGGCTGAGAAAAGGTGCTTTTTGGTCAAAAAAACTGTTTTTTGCTGACAAAATTTGAAATTTGCTGAGAATTTTCTCTTGCTCAAAACACGACGTTTTCACTGCTAAACGCACATTTTGGCCGACGAAAGCACATTTTCGGTGTCCAAAACACTGTTTTGCTGAAACAAAAAGCTTTTTAGCCCAAAAAACTGAAAAATGGCCATTTTGGCTCTCAAAACCAGGTTTTTCGCTGACGGCGTGCCCTGTTTGCTGAAACCCCCACTTTTTGCTCATGAAAATACCTCTTGAGATAAAAACACGACGTTTTGGCGAAAAAAAATGGGGTTTTGGCTGAGAAAAGGTGCTTTTTGGTCAAAAAAACTGTTTTTTGCTGACAAAATTTGAAATTTGCTGAGAATTTTCTCTTGCTCAAAACACGACGTTTTCACTGCTAAACGCACATTTTGGCCGACGAAAGCACATTTTCGGTGTCCAAAACACTGTTTTGCTGAAACAAAAAGCTTTTTAGCCCAAAAAACTGAAAAATGGCCATTTTGGCTCTCAAAACCAGGTTTTTTGCTGACGGCGTGCCCTGTTTGCTGAAACCCCCACTTTTTGCTCATGAAAATACCTCTTGAGATAAAAACACGACGTTTTGGCGAAAAAAAATGGGGTTTTGGCTGAGAAAAGGTGCTTTTTGGTCAAAAAAACTGTTTTTTGCTGACAAAATTTGAAATTTGCTGAGAATTTTCTCTTGCTCAAAACACGACGTTTTCACTGCTAAACGCACATTTTGGCCGACGAAAGCACATTTTCGGTGTCCAAAACACTGTTTTGCTGAAACAAAAAGCTTTTTAGCCCAAAAAACTGAAAAATGGCCATTTTGGCTCTCAAAACCAGGTTTTTCGCTGACGGCGTGCCCTGTTTGCTGAAACCCCCACTTTTTGCTCATGAAAATACCTCTTGAGATAAAAACACGACGTTTTGGCGAAAAAAAATGGGGTTTTGGCTGAGAAAAGGTGCTTTTTGGTCAAAAAAACTGTTTTTTGCTGACAAAATTTGAAATTTGCTGAGAATTTTCTCTTGCTCAAAACACGACGTTTTCACTGCTAAACGCACATTTTGGCCGACGAAAGCACATTTTCGGTGTCCAAAACACTGTTTTGCTGAAACAAAAAGCTTTTTAGCCCAAAAAACTGAAAAATGGCCATTTTGGCTCTCAAAACCAGGTTTTTCGCTGACGGCGTGCCCTGTTTGCTGAAACCCCCACTTTTTGCTCATGAAAATACCTCTTGAGATAAAAACACGACGTTTTGGCGAAAAAAAATGGGGTTTTGGCTGAGAAAAGGTGCTTTTTGGTCAAAAAAACTGTTTTTTGCTGACAAAATTTGAAATTTGCTGAGAATTTTCTCTTGCTCAAAACACGACGTTTTCACTGCTAAACGCACATTTTGGCCGACGAAAGCACATTTTCGGTGTCCAAAACACTGTTTTGCTGAAACAAAAAGCTTTTTAGCCCAAAAAACTGAAAAATGGCCATTTTGGCTCTCAAAACCAGGTTTTTCGCTGACGGCGTGCCCTGTTTGCTGAAACCCCCACTTTTTGCTCATGAAAATACCTCTTGAGATAAAAACACGACGTTTTGGCGAAAAAAAATGGGGTTTTGGCTGAGAAAAGGTGCTTTTTGGTCAAAAAAACTGTTTTTTGCTGACAAAATTTGAAATTTGCTGAGAATTTTCTCTTGCTCAAAACACGACGTTTTCACTGCTAAACGCACATTTTGGCCGACGAAAGCACATTTTCGGTGTCCAAAACACTGTTTTGCTGAAACAAAAAGCTTTTTAGCCCAAAAAACTGAAAAATGGCCATTTTGGCTCTCAAAACCAGGTTTTTCGCTGACGGCGTGCCCTGTTTGCTGAAACCCCCACTTTTTGCTCATGAAAATACCTCTTGAGATAAAAACACGACGTTTTGGCGAAAAAAAATGGGGTTTTGGCTGAGAAAAGGTGCTTTTTGGTCAAAAAAACTGTTTTTTGCTGACAAAATTTGAAATTTGCTGAGAATTTTCTCTTGCTCAAAACACGACGTTTTCACTGCTAAACGCACATTTTGGCCGACGAAAGCACATTTTCGGTGTCCAAAACACTGTTTTGCTGAAACAAAAAGCTTTTTAGCCCAAAAAACTGAAAAATGGCCATTTTGGCTCTCAAAACCAGGTTTTTCGCTGACGGCGTGCCCTGTTTGCTGAAACCCCCACTTTTTGCTCATGAAAATACCTCTTGAGATAAAAACACGACGTTTTGGCGAAAAAAAATGGGGTTTTGGCTGAGAAAAGGTGCTTTTTGGTCAAAAAAACTGTTTTTTGCTGACAAAATTTGAAATTTGCTGAGAATTTTCTCTTGCTCAAAACACGACGTTTTCACTGCTAAACGCACATTTTGGCCGACGAAAGCACATTTTCGGTGTCCAAAACACTGTTTTGCTGAAACAAAAAGCTTTTTAGCCCAAAAAACTGAAAAATGGCCATTTTGGCTCTCAAAACCAGGTTTTTCGCTGACGGCGTGCCCTGTTTGCTGAAACCCCCACTTTTTGCTCATGAAAATACCTCTTGAGATAAAAACACGACGTTTTGGCGAAAAAAAATGGGGTTTTGGCTGAGAAAAGGTGCTTTTTGGTCAAAAAAACTGTTTTTTGCTGACAAAATTTGAAATTTGCTGAGAATTTTCTCTTGCTCAAAACACGACGTTTTCACTGCTAAACGCACATTTTGGCCGACGAAAGCACATTTTCGGTGTCCAAAACACTGTTTTGCTGAAACAAAAAGCTTTTTAGCCCAAAAAACTGAAAAATGGCCATTTTGGCTCTCAAAACCAGGTTTTTCGCTGACGGCGTGCCCTGTTTGCTGAAACCCCCACTTTTTGCTCATGAAAATACCTCTTGAGATAAAAACACGACGTTTTGGCGAAAAAAAATGGGGTTTTGGCTGAGAAAAGGTGCTTTTTGGTCAAAAAAACTGTTTTTTGCTGACAAAATTTGAAATTTGCTGAGAATTTTCTCTTGCTCAAAACACGACGTTTTCACTGCTAAACGCACATTTTGGCCGACGAAAGCACATTTTCGGTGTCCAAAACACTGTTTTGCTGAAACAAAAAGCTTTTTAGCCCAAAAAACTGAAAAATGGCCATTTTGGCTCTCAAAACCAGGTTTTTCGCTGACGGCGTGCCCTGTTTGCTGAAACCCCCACTTTTTGCTCATGAAAATACCTCTTGAGATAAAAACACGACGTTTTGGCGAAAAAAAATGGGGTTTTGGCTGAGAAAAGGTGCTTTTTGGTCAAAAAAACTGTTTTTTGCTGACAAAATTTGAAATTTGCTGAGAATTTTCTCTTGCTCAAAACACGACGTTTTCACTGCTAAACGCACATTTTGGCCGACGAAAGCACATTTTCGGTGTCCAAAACACTGTTTTGCTGAAACAAAAAGCTTTTTAGCCCAAAAAACTGAAAAATGGCCATTTTGGCTCTCAAAACCAGGTTTTTCGCTGACGGCGTGCCCTGTTTGCTGAAACCCCCACTTTTTGCTCATGAAAATACCTCTTGAGATAAAAACACGACGTTTTGGCGAAAAAAAATGGGGTTTTGGCTGAGAAAAGGTGCTTTTTGGTCAAAAAAACTGTTTTTTGCTGACAAAATTTGAAATTTGCTGAGAATTTTCTCTTGCTCAAAACACGACGTTTTCACTGCTAAACGCACATTTTGGCCGACGAAAGCACATTTTCGGTGTCCAAAACACTGTTTTGCTGAAACAAAAAGCTTTTTAGCCCAAAAAACTGAAAAATGGCCATTTTGGCTCTCAAAACCAGGTTTTTCGCTGACGGCGTGCCCTGTTTGCTGAAACCCCCACTTTTTGCTCATGAAAATACCTCTTGAGATAAAAACACGACGTTTTGGCGAAAAAAAATGGGGTTTTGGCTGAGAAAAGGTGCTTTTTGGTCAAAAAAACTGTTTTTTGCTGACAAAATTTGAAATTTGCTGAGAATTTTCTCTTGCTCAAAACACGACGTTTTCACTGCTAAACGCACATTTTGGCCGACGAAAGCACATTTTCGGTGTCCAAAACACTGTTTTGCTGAAACAAAAAGCTTTTTAGCCCAAAAAACTGAAAAATGGCCATTTTGGCTCTCAAAACCAGGTTTTTCGCTGACGGCGTGCCCTGTTTGCTGAAACCCCCACTTTTTGCTCATGAAAATACCTCTTGAGATAAAAACACGACGTTTTGGCGAAAAAAAATGGGGTTTTGGCTGAGAAAAGGTGCTTTTTGGTCAAAAAAACTGTTTTTTGCTGACAAAATTTGAAATTTGCTGAGAATTTTCTCTTGCTCAAAACACGACGTTTTCACTGCTAAACGCACATTTTGGCCGACGAAAGCACATTTTCGGTGTCCAAAACACTGTTTTGCTGAAACAAAAAGCTTTTTAGCCCAAAAAACTGAAAAATGGCCATTTTGGCTCTCAAAACCAGGTTTTTCGCTGACGGCGTGCCCTGTTTGCTGAAACCCCCACTTTTTGCTCATGAAAATACCTCTTGAGATAAAAACACGACGTTTTGGCGAAAAAAAATGGGGTTTTGGCTGAGAAAAGGTGCTTTTTGGTCAAAAAAACTGTTTTTTGCTGACAAAATTTGAAATTTGCTGAGAATTTTCTCTTGCTCAAAACACGACGTTTTCACTGCTAAACGCACATTTTGGCCGACGAAAGCACATTTTCGGTGTCCAAAACACTGTTTTGCTGAAACAAAAAGCTTTTTAGCCCAAAAAACTGAAAAATGGCCATTTTGGCTCTCAAAACCAGGTTTTTCGCTGACGGCGTGCCCTGTTTGCTGAAACCCCCACTTTTTGCTCATGAAAATACCTCTTGAGATAAAAACACGACGTTTTGGCGAAAAAAAATGGGGTTTTGGCTGAGAAAAGGTGCTTTTTGGTCAAAAAAACTGTTTTTTGCTGACAAAATTTGAAATTTGCTGAGAATTTTCTCTTGCTCAAAACACGACGTTTTCACTGCTAAACGCACATTTTGGCCGACGAAAGCACATTTTCGGTGTCCAAAACACTGTTTTGCTGAAACAAAAAGCTTTTTAGCCCAAAAAACTGAAAAATGGCCATTTTGGCTCTCAAAACCAGGTTTTTCGCTGACGGCGTGCCCTGTTTGCTGAAACCCCCACTTTTTGCTCATGAAAATACCTCTTGAGATAAAAACACGACGTTTTGGCGAAAAAAAATGGGGTTTTGGCTGAGAAAAGGTGCTTTTTGGTCAAAAAAACTGTTTTTTGCTGACAAAATTTGAAATTTGCTGAGAATTTTCTCTTGCTCAAAACACGACGTTTTCACTGCTAAACGCACATTTTGGCCGACGAAAGCACATTTTCGGTGTCCAAAACACTGTTTTGCTGAAACAAAAAGCTTTTTAGCCCAAAAAACTGAAAAATGGCCATTTTGGCTCTCAAAACCAGGTTTTTCGCTGACGGCGTGCCCTGTTTGCTGAAACCCCCACTTTTTGCTCATGAAAATACCTCTTGAGATAAAAACACGACGTTTTGGCGAAAAAAAATGGGGTTTTGGCTGAGAAAAGGTGCTTTTTGGTCAAAAAAACTGTTTTTTGCTGACAAAATTTGAAATTTGCTGAGAATTTTCTCTTGCTCAAAACACGACGTTTTCACTGCTAAACGCACATTTTGGCCGACGAAAGCACATTTTCGGTGTCCAAAACACTGTTTTGCTGAAACAAAAAGCTTTTTAGCCCAAAAAACTGAAAAATGGCCATTTTGGCTCTCAAAACCAGGTTTTTCGCTGACGGCGTGCCCTGTTTGCTGAAACCCCCACTTTTTGCTCATGAAAATACCTCTTGAGATAAAAACACGACGTTTTGGCGAAAAAAAATGGGGTTTTGGCTGAGAAAAGGTGCTTTTTGGTCAAAAAAACTGTTTTTTGCTGACAAAATTTGAAATTTGCTGAGAATTTTCTCTTGCTCAAAACACGACGTTTTCACTGCTAAACGCACATTTTGGCCGACGAAAGCACATTTTCGGTGTCCAAAACACTGTTTTGCTGAAACAAAAAGCTTTTTAGCCCAAAAAACTGAAAAATGGCCATTTTGGCTCTCAAAACCAGGTTTTTCGCTGACGGCGTGCCCTGTTTGCTGAAACCCCCACTTTTTGCTCATGAAAATACCTCTTGAGATAAAAACACGACGTTTTGGCGAAAAAAAATGGGGTTTTGGCTGAGAAAAGGTGCTTTTTGGTCAAAAAAACTGTTTTTTGCTGACAAAATTTGAAATTTGCTGAGAATTTTCTCTTGCTCAAAACACGACGTTTTCACTGCTAAACGCACATTTTGGCCGACGAAAGCACATTTTCGGTGTCCAAAACACTGTTTTGCTGAAACAAAAAGCTTTTTAGCCCAAAAAACTGAAAAATGGCCATTTTGGCTCTCAAAACCAGGTTTTTCGCTGACGGCGTGCCCTGTTTGCTGAAACCCCCACTTTTTGCTCATGAAAATACCTCTTGAGATAAAAACACGACGTTTTGGCGAAAAAAAATGGGGTTTTGGCTGAGAAAAGGTGCTTTTTGGTCAAAAAAACTGTTTTTTGCTGACAAAATTTGAAATTTGCTGAGAATTTTCTCTTGCTCAAAACACGACGTTTTCACTGCTAAACGCACATTTTGGCCGACGAAAGCACATTTTTGTCCAAAACAAAAATGGGGTTTTGGCTGAGAAAAGGTGCTTTTTGGTCAAAAAAACTGTTTTTTGCTGACAAAATTTGAAATTTGCTGAGAATTTTCTCTTGCTCAAAACACGACGTTTTCACTGCTAAACGCACATTTTGGCCGACGAAAGCACATTTCACGACGTTTTGGCGAAAAAAAATGGGGTTTTGGCTGAGAAAAGGTGCTTTTTGGTCAAAAAAACTGTTTTTTGCTGACAAAATTTGAAATTTGCTGAGAATTTTCTCTTGCTCAAAACACGACGTTTTCACTGCTAAACGCACATTTTGGCCGACGAAAGCACATTTTCGGTGTCCAAAACACTGTTTTGCTGAAACAAAAAGCTTTTTAGCCCAAAAAACTGAAAAATGGCCATTTTGGCTCTCAAAACCAGGTTTTTCGCTGACGGCGTGCCCTGTTTGCTGAAACCCCCACTTTTTGCTCATGAAAATACCTCTTGAGATAAAAACACGACGTTTTGGCGAAAAAAAATGGGGTTTTGGCTGAGAAAAGGTGCTTTTTGGTCAAAAAAACTGTTTTTTGCTGACAAAATTTGAAATTTGCTGAGAATTTTCTCTTGCTCAAAACACGACGTTTTCACTGCTAAACGCACATTTTGGCCGACGAAAGCACATTTTCGGTGTCCAAAACACTGTTTTGCTGAAACAAAAAGCTTTTTAGCCCAAAAAACTGAAAAATGGCCATTTTGGCTCTCAAAACCAGGTTTTTCGCTGACGGCGTGCCCTGTTTGCTGAAACCCCCACTTTTTGCTCATGAAAATACCTCTTGAGATAAAAACACGACGTTTTGGCGAAAAAAAATGGGGTTTGGGCTGAGAAAAGGTGCTTTTTGGTCAAAAAAACTGTTTTTTGCTGACAAAATTTGAAATTTGCTGAGAATTTTCTCTTGCTCAAAACACGACGTTTTCACTGCTAAACGCACATTTTGGCCGACGAAAGCACATTTTCGGTGTCCAAAACACTGTTTTGCTGAAACAAAAAGCTTTTTAGCCCAAAAAACTGAAAAATGGCCATTTTGGCTCTCAAAACCAGGTTTTTCGCTGACGGCGTGCCCTGTTTGCTGAAACCCCCACTTTTTGCTCATGAAAATACCTCTTGAGATAAAAACACGACGTTTTGGCGAAAAAAAATGGGGTTTGGGCTGAGAAAAGGAGCTTTTTGGTCAAAAAAACTGTTTTTTGCTGACAAAATTTGAAATTTGCTGAGAATTTTCTCTTGCTCAAAACACGACGTTTTCACTGCTAAACGCACATTTTGGCCGACGAAAGCACATTTTCGGTGTCCAAAACACTGTTTTGCTGAAACAAAAAGCTTTTTAGCCCAAAAAACTGAAAAATGGCCATTTTGGCTCTCAAAACCAGGTTTTTCGCTGACGGCGTGCCCTGTTTGCTGAAACCCCCACTTTTTGCTCATGAAAATACCTCTTGAGATAAAAACACGACGTTTTGGCGAAAAAAAATGGGGTTTTGGCTGAGAAAAGGTGCTTTTTGGTCAAAAAAACTGTTTTTTGCTGACAAAATTTGAAATTTGCTGAGAATTTTCTCTTGCTCAAAACACGACGTTTTCACTGCTAAACGCACATTTTGGCCGACGAAAGCACATTTTCGGTGTCCAAAACACTGTTTTGCTGAAACAAAAAGCTTTTTAGCCCAAAAAACTGAAAAATGGCCATTTTGGCTCTCAAAACCAGGTTTTTCGCTGATGGCGTGCCCTGTTTGCTGAAACCCCCACTTTTTGCTCATGAAAATACCTCTTGAGATAAAAACACGACGTTTTGGCGAAAAAAAATGGGGTTTTGGCTGAGAAAAGGTGCTTTTTGGTCAAAAAAAACTGTTTTTTGCTGACAAAATTTGAAATTTGCTGAGAATTTTCTCTTGCTCAAAACACGACGTTTTCACTGCTAAACGCACATTTTGGCCGACGAAAGCACATTTTCGGTGTCCAAAACACTGTTTTGCTGAAACAAAAAGCTTTTTAGCCCAAAAAACTGAAAAATGGCCATTTTGGCTCTCAAAACCAGGTTTTTCGCTGACGGCGTGCCCTGTTTGCTGAAACCCCCACTTTTTGCTCATGAAAATACCTCTTGAGATAAAAACACGACGTTTTGGCGAAAAAAAATGGGGTTTGGGCTGAGAAAAGGTGCTTTTTGGTCAAAAAAACTGTTTTTTGCTGACAAAATTTGAAATTTGCTGAGAATTTTCTCTTGCTCAAAACACGACGTTTTCACTGCTAAACGCACATTTTGGCCGACGAAAGCACATTTTCGGTGTCCAAAACACTGTTTTGCTGAAACAAAAAGCTTTTTAGCCCAAAAAACTGAAAAATGGCCATTTTGGCTCTCAAAACCAGGTTTTTCGCTGACGGCGTGCCCTGTTTGCTGAAACCCCCACTTTTTGCTCATGAAAATACCTCTTGAGATAAAAACACGACGTTTTGGCGAAAAAAAATGGGGTTTGGGCTGAGAAAAGGTGCTTTTTGGTCAAAAAAACTGTTTTTTGCTGACAAAATTTGAAATTTGCTGAGAATTTTCTCTTGCTCAAAACACGACGTTTTCACTGCTAAACGCACATTTTGGCCGACGAAAGCACATTTTCGGTGTCCAAAACACTGTTTTGCTGAAACAAAAAGCTTTTTAGCCCAAAAAACTGAAAAATGGCCATTTTGGCTCTCAAAACCAGGTTTTTCGCTGACGGCATGCCCTGTTTGCTGAAACCCCCACTTTTTGCTCATGAAAATACCTCTTGAGATAAAAACCCGACGTTTTGGCGAAAAAAAATGGGGTTTGGGCTGAGAAAAGGTGCTTTTTGGTCAAAAAAACTGTTTTTTGCTGACAAAATTTGAAATTTGCTGAGAATTTTCTCTTGCTCAAAACACGACGTTTTCACTGCTAAACGCACATTTTGGCCGACGAAAGCACATTTTCGGTGTCCAAAACACTGTTTTGCTGAAACAAAAAGCTTTTTAGCCCAAAAAACTGAAAAATGGCCATTTTGGCTCTCAAAACCAGGTTTTTCGCTGACGGCGTGCCCTGTTTGCTGAAACCCCCACTTTTTGCTCATGAAAATACCTCTTGAGATAAAAACACGACGTTTTGGCGAAAAAAAAATGGGTTTTGGCTGAGAAAAGGTGCTTTTTGGTCAAAAAAACTGTTTTTTGCTGACAAAATTTGAAATTTGCTGAGAATTTTCTCTTGCTCAAAACACGACGTTTTCACTGCTAAACGCACATTTTGGCCGACGAAAGCACATTTTCGGTGTCCAAAACACTGTTTTGCTGAAACAAAAAGCTTTTTAGCCCAAAAAACTGAAAAATGGCCATTTTGGCTCTCAAAACCAGGTTTTTCGCTGACGGCGTGCCCTGTTTGCTGAAACCCCCACTTTTTACTCATGAAAATACCTCGAGATAAAAACACGACGTTTTGGCGAAAAAAAATGGGGTTTTGGCTGAGAAAAGGTGCTTTTTGGTCAAAAAAACTGTTTTTTGCTGACAAAATTTGAAATTTGCTGAGAATTTTCTCTTGCTCAAAACACGACGTTTTCACTGCTAAACGCACATTTTGGCCGACGAAAGCACATTTTCGGTGTCCAAAACACTGTTTTGCTGAAACAAAAAGCTTTTTAGCCCAAAAAACTGAAAAATGGCCATTTTGGCTCTCAAAACCAGGTTTTTCGCTGACGGCGTGCCCTGTTTGCTGAAACCCCCACTTTTTGCTCATGAAAATACCTCTTGAGATAAAAACACGACGTTTTGGCGAAAAAAAATGGGGTTTTGGCTGAGAAAAGGTGCTTTTTGGTCAAAAAAACTGTTTTTTGCTGACAAAATTTGGAATTTGCTGAGAATTTTCTCTTGCTCAAAACACGACGTTTTCACTGCTAAACGCACATTTTGGCCGACGAAAGCACATTTTCGGTGTCCAAAACACTGTTTTGCTGAAACAAAAAGCTTTTTAGCCCAAAAAACTGAAAAATGGCCATTTTGGCTCTCAAAACCAGGTTTTTCGCTGACGGCGTGCCCTGTTTGCTGAAACCCCCACTTTTTGCTCATGAAAATACCTCTTGAGATAAAAACACGACGTTTTGGCGAAAAAAAATGGGGTTTTGGCTGAGAAAAGGTGCTTTTTGGTCAAAAAAACTGTTTTTTGCTGACAAAATTTGAAATTTGCTGAGAATTTTCTCTTGCTCAAAACACGACGTTTTCACTGCTAAACGCACATTTTGGCCGACGAAAGCACATTTTCGGTGTCCAAAACACTGTTTTGCTGAAACAAAAAGCTTTTTAGCCCAAAAAACTGAAAAATGGCCATTTTGGCTCTCAAAACCAGGTTTTTCGCTGACGGCGTGCCCTGTTTGCTGAAACCCCCACTTTTTGCTCATGAAAATACCTCTTGAGATAAAAACACGACGTTTTGGCGAAAAAAAATGGGGTTTTGGCTGAGAAAAGGTGCTTTTTGGTCAAAAAAACTGTTTTTTGCTGACAAAATTTGAAATTTGCTGAGAATTTTCTCTTGCTCAAAATACGACGTTTTCACTGCTAAACGCACATTTTGGCCGACGAAAGCACATTTTCGGTGTCCAAAACACTGTTTTGCTGAAACAAAAAGCTTTTTAGCCCAAAAAACTGAAAAATGGCCATTTTGGCTCTCAAAACCAGGTTTTTCGCTGACGGCGTGCCCTGTTTGCTGAAACCCCCACTTTTTGCTCATGAAAATACCTCTTGAGATAAAAACACGACGTTTTGGCGAAAAAAAATGGGGTTTTGGCTGAGAAAAGGTGCTTTTTGGTCAAAAAAACTGTTTTTTGCTGACAAAATTTGAAATTTGCTGAGAATTTTCTCTTGCTCAAAACACGACGTTTTCACTGCTAAACGCACATTTTGGCCGACGAAAGCACATTTTCGGTGTCCAAAACACTGTTTTGCTGAAACAAAAAGCTTTTTAGCCCAAAAAACTGAAAAATGGCCATTTTGGCTCTCAAAACCAGGTTTTTCGCTGACGGCGTGCCCTGTTTGCTGAAACCCCCACTTTTTGCTCATGAAAATACCTCTTGAGATAAAAACACGACGTTTTGGCGAAAAAAAATGGGGTTTGGGCTGAGAAAAGGTGCTTTTTGGTCAAAAAAACTGTTTTTTGCTGACAAAATTTGAAATTTGCTGAGAATTTTCTCTTGCTCAAAACACGACGTTTACACTGCTAAACGCACATTTTGGCCGACGAAAGCACATTTTCGGTGTCCAAAACACTGTTTTGCTGAAACAAAAAGCTTTTTAGCCCAAAAAACTGAAAAATGGCCATTTTGGCTCTCAAAACCAGGTTTTTCGCTGACGGCGTGCCCTGTTTGCTGAAACCCCCACTTTTTGCTCATGAAAATACCTCTTGAGATAAAAACACGACGTTTTGGCGAAAAAAAATGGGGTTTTGGCTGAGAAAAGGTGCTTTTTGGTCAAAAAAACTGTTTTTTGCTGACAAAATTTGAAATTTGCTGAGAATTTTCTCTTGCTCAAAACACGACGTTTTCACTGCTAAACGCACATTTTGGCCGACGAAAGCACATTTTCGGTGTCCAAAACACTGTTTTGCTGAAACAAAAAGCTTTTAACCCAAAAAACTGAAAAATGGCCATTTTGGCTCTCAAAACCAGGTTTTTCGCTGACGGCGTGCCCTGTTTGCTGAAACCCCTACTTTTTGCTCATGAAAATACCTCTTGAGATAAAAACACGACGTTTTGGCGAAAAAAAATGGGGTTTTGGCTGAGAAAAGGTGCTTTTTGGTCAAAAAAACTGTTTTTTGCTGACAAAATTTGAAATTTGCTGAGAATTTTCTCTTGCTCAAAACACGACGTTTTCACTGCTAAACGCACATTTTGGCCGACGAAAGCACATTTTCGGTGTCCAAAACACTGTTTTGCTGAAACAAAAAGCTTTTTAGCCCAAAAAACTGAAAAATGGCCATTTTGGCTCTCAAAACCAGGTTTTTCGCTGACGGCGTGCCCTGTTTGCTGAAACCCCCACTTTTTGCTCATGAAAATACCTCTTGAGATAAAAACACGACGTTTTGGCGAAAAAAAATGGGGTTTTGGCTGAGAAAAGGTGCTTTTTGGTCAAAAAAACTGTTTTTTGCTGACAAAATTTGAAATTTGCTGAGAATTTTCTCTTGCTCAAAACACGACGTTTTCACTGCTAAACGCACATTTTGGCCGACGAAAGCACATTTTCGGTGTCCAAAACACTGTTTTGCTGAAACAAAAAGCTTTTTAGCCCAAAAAACTGAAAAATGGCCATTTTGGCTCTCAAAACCAGGTTTTTCGCTGACGGCGTGCCCTGTTTGCTGAAACCCCCACTTTTTGCTCATGAAAATACCTCTTGAGATAAAAACACGACGTTTTGGCGAAAAAAAATGGGGTTTTGGCTGAGAAAAGGTGCTTTTTGGTCAAAAAAACTGTTTTTTGCTGACAAAATTTGAAATTTGCTGAGAATTTTCTCTTGCTCAAAACACGACGTTTTCACTGCTAAACGCACATTTTGGCCGACGAAAGCACATTTTCGGTGTCCAAAACACTGTTTTGCTGAAACAAAAAGCTTTTTAGCCCAAAAAACTGAAAAATGGCCATTTTGGCTCTCAAAACCAGGTTTTTCGCTGACGGCGTGCCCTGTTTGCTGAAACCCCCACTTTTTGCTCATGAAAATACCTCTTGAGATAAAAACACGACGTTTTGGCGAAAAAAAATGGGGTTTTGGCTGAGAAAAGGTGCTTTTTGGTCAAAAAAACTGTTTTTTGCTGACAAAATTTGAAATTTGCTGAGAATTTTCTCTTGCTCAAAACACGACGTTTTCACTGCTAAACGCACATTTTGGCCGACGAAAGCACATTTTCGGTGTCCAAAACACTGTTTTGCTGAAACAAAAAGCTTTTTAGCCCAAAAAACTGAAAAATGGCCATTTTGGCTCTCAAAACCAGGTTTTTCACTGACGGCGTGCCCTGTTTGCTGAAACCCCCACTTTTTGCTCATGAAAATACCTCTTGAGATAAAAACACGACGTTTTGGCGAAAAAAAATGGGGTTTTGGCTGAGAAAAGGTGCTTTTTGGTCAAAAAAACTGTTTTTTGCTGACAAAATTTGAAATTTGCTGAGAATTTTCTCTTGCTCAAAACACGACCTTTTCACTGCTAAACGCACATTTTGGCCGACGAAAGCACATTTTCGGTGTCCAAAACACTGTTTTGCTGAAACAAAAAGCTTTTTAGCCCAAAAAACTGAAAAATGGCCATTTTGGCTCTCAAAACCAGGTTTTTCGCTGACGGCGTGCCCTGTTTGCTGAAACCCCCACTTTTTGCTCATGAAAATACCTCTTGAGATAAAAACACGACGTTTTGGCGAAAAAAAATGGGGTTTTGGCTGAGAAAAGGTGCTTTTTGGTCAAAAAAACTGTTTTTTGCTGACAAAATTTGAAATTTGCTGAGAATTTTCTCTTGCTCAAAACACGACGTTTTCACTGCTAAACGCACATTTTGGCCGACGAAAGCACATTTTCGGTGTCCAAAACACTGTTTTGCTGAAACAAAAAGCTTTTTAGCCCAAAAAACTGAAAAATGGCCATTTTGGCTCTCAAAACCAGGTTTTTCGCTGACGGCGTGCCCTGTTTGCTGAAACCCCCACTTTTTGCTCATGAAAATACCTCTTGAGATAAAAACACGACGTTTTGGCGAAAAAAAATGGGGTTTTGGCTGAGAAAAGGTGCTTTTTGGTCAAAAAAACTGTTTTTTGCTGACAAAATTTGAAATTTGCTGAGAATTTTCTCTTGCTCAAAACACGACGTTTTCACTGCTAAACGCACATTTTGGCCGACGAAAGCACATTTTCGGTGTCCAAAACACTGTTTTGCTGAAACAAAAAGCTTTTTAGCCCAAAAAACTGAAAAATGGCCATTTTGGCTCTCAAAACCAGGTTTTTCGCTGACGGCGTGCCCTGTTTGCTGAAACCCCCACTTTTTGCTCATGAAAATACCTCTTGAGATAAAAACACGACGTTTTGGCGAAAAAAAATGGGGTTTGGGCTGAGAAAAGGAGCTTTTTGGTCAAAAAAACTGTTTTTTGCTGACAAAATTTGAAATTTGCTGAGAATTTTCTCTTGCTCAAAACACGACGTTTTCACTGCTAAACGCACATTTTGGCCGACGAAAGCACATTTTCGGTGTCCAAAACACTGTTTTGCTGAAACAAAAAGCTTTTTAGCCCAAAAAACTGAAAAATGGCCATTTTGGCTCTCAAAACCAGGTTTTTCGCTGACGGCGTGCCCTGTTTGCTGAAACCCCCACTTTTTGCTCATGAAAATACCTCTTGAGATAAAAACACGACGTTTTGGCGAAAAAAAATGGGGTTTTGGCTGAGAAAAGGTGCTTTTTGGTCAAAAAAACTGTTTTTTGCTGACAAAATTTGAAATTTGCTGAGAATTTTCTCTTGCTCAAAACACGACGTTTTCACTGCTAAACGCACATTTTGGCCGACGAAAGCACATTTTCGGTGTCCAAAACACTGTTTTGCTGAAACAAAAAGCTTTTTAGCCCAAAAAACTGAAAAATGGCCATTTTGGCTCTCAAAACCAGGTTTTTCGCTGACGGCGTGCCCTGTTTGCTGAAACCCCCACTTTTTGCTCATGAAAATACCTCTTGAGATAAAAACACGACGTTTTGGCGAAAAAAAATGGGGTTTTGGCTGAGAAAAGGTGCTTTTTGGTCAAAAAAACTGTTTTTTGCTGACAAAATTTGAAATTTGCTGAGAATTTTCTCTTGCTCAAAACACGACGTTTTCACTGCTAAACGCACATTTTGGCCGACGAAAGCACATTTTCGGTGTCCAAAACACTGTTTTGCTGAAACAAAAAGCTTTTTAGCCCAAAAAACTGAAAAATGGTCATTTTGGCTCTCAAAACCAGGTTTTTCGCTGACGGCGTGCCCTGTTTGCTGAAACCCCCACTTTTTGCTCATGAAAATACCTCTTGAGATAAAAACACGACGTTTTGGCGAAAAAAAATGGGGTTTGGGCTGAGAAAAGGTGCTTTTTGGTCAAAAAAACTGTTTTTTGCTGACAAAATTTGAAATTTGCTGAGAATTTTCTCTTGCTCAAAACACGACGTTTTCACTGCTAAACGCACATTTTGGCCGACGAAAGCACATTTTCGGTGTCCAAAACACTGTTTTGCTGAAACAAAAAGCTTTTTAGCCCAAAAAACTGAAAAATGGCCATTTTGGCTCTCAAAACCAGGTTTTTCGCTGACGGCGTGCCCTGTTTGCTGAAACCCCCACTTTTTGCTCATGAAAATACCTCTTGAGATAAAAACACGACGTTTTGGCGAAAAAAAATGGGGTTTGGGCTGAGAAAAGGTGCTTTTTGGTCAAAAAAACTGTTTTTTGCTGACAAAATTTGAAATTTGCTGAGAATTTTCTCTTGCTCAAAACACGACGTTTTCACTGCTAAACGCACATTTTGGCCGACGAAAGCACATTTTCGGTGTCCAAAACACTGTTTTGCTGAAACAAAAAGCTTTTTAGCCCAAAAAACTGAAAAATGGCCATTTTGGCTCTCAAAACCAGGTTTTTCGCTGACGGCGTGCCCTGTTTGCTGAAACCCCCACTTTTTGCTCATGAAAATACCTCTTGAGATAAAAACACGACGTTTTGGCGAAAAAAAATGGGGTTTTGGCTGAGAAAAGGTGCTTTTTGGTCAAAAAAACTGTTTTTTGCTGACAAAATTTGAAATTTGCTGAGAATTTTCTCTTGCTCAAAACACGACGTTTTCACTGCTAAACGCACATTTTGGCCGACGAAAGCACATTTTCGGTGTCCAAAACACTGTTTTGCTGAAACAAAAAGCTTTTTAGCCCAAAAAACTGAAAAATGGCCATTTTGGCTCTCAAAACCAGGTTTTTCGCTGACGGCGTGCCCTGTTTGCTGAAACCCCCACTTTTTGCTCATGAAAATACCTCTTGAGATAAAAACACGACGTTTTGGCGAAAAAAAATGGGGTTTTGGCTGAGAAAAGGTGCTTTTTGGTCAAAAAAACTGTTTTTTGCTGACAAAATTTGAAATTTGCTGAGAATTTTCTCTTGCTCAAAACACGACGTTTTCACTGCTAAACGCACATTTTGGCCGACGAAAGCACATTTTCGGTGTCCAAAACACTGTTTTGCTGAAACAAAAAGCTTTTTAGCCCAAAAAACTGAAAAATGGCCATTTTGGCTCTCAAAACCAGGTTTTTCGCTGACGGCGTGCCCTGTTTGCTGAAACCCCCACTTTTTGCTCATGAAAATACCTCTTGAGATAAAAACACGACGTTTTGGCGAAAAAAAATGGGGTATTGGCTGAGAAAAGGTGCTTTTTGGTCAAAAAAACTGTTTTTTGCTGACAAAATTTGAAATTTGCTGAGAATTTTCTCTTGCTCAAAACACGACGTTTTCACTGCTAAACGCACATTTTGGCCGACGAAAGCACATTTTCGGTGTCCAAAACACTGTTTTGCTGAAACAAAAAGCTTTTTAGCCCAAAAAACTGAAAAATGGCCATTTTGGCTCTCAAAACCAGGTTTTTCGCTGACGGCGTGCCCTGTTTGCTGAAACCCCCACTTTTTGCTCATGAAAATACCTCTTGAGATAAAAACACGACGTTTTGGCGAAAAAAAATGGGGTATTGGCTGAGAAAAGGTGCTTTTTGGTCAAAAAAACTGTTTTTTGCTGACAAAATTTGAAATTTGCTGAGAATTTTCTCTTGCTCAAAACACGACGTTTTCACTGCTAAACGCACATTTTGGCCGACGAAAGCACATTTTCGGTGTCCAAAACACTGTTTTGCTGAAACAAAAAGCTTTTTAGCCCAAAAAACTGAAAAATGGCCATTTTGGCTCTCAAAACCAGGTTTTTCGCTGACGGCGTGCCCTGTTTGCTGAAACCCCCACTTTTTGCTCATGAAAATACCTCTTGAGATAAAAACACGACGTTTTGGCGAAAAAAAATGGGGTTTGGGCTGAGAAAAGGTGCTTTTTGGTCAAAAAAACTGTTTTTTGCTGACAAAATTTGAAATTTGCTGAGAATTTTCTCTTGCTCAAAACACGACGTTTTCACTGCTAAACGCACATTTTGGCCGACGAAAGCACATTTTCGGTGTCCAAAACACTGTTTTGCTGAAACAAAAAGCTTTTTAGCCCAAAAAACTGAAAAATGGCCATTTTGGCTCTCAAAACCAGGTTTTTCGCTGACGGCGTGCCCTGTTTGCTGAAACCCCCACTTTTTGCTCATGAAAATACCTCTTGAGATAAAAACACGACGTTTTGGCGAAAAAAAATGGGGTTTTGGCTGAGAAAAGGTGCTTTTTGGTCAAAAAAACTGTTTTTTGCTGACAAAATTTGAAATTTGCTGAGAATTTTCTCTTGCTCAAAACACGACGTTTTCACTGCTAAACGCACATTTTGGCCGACGAAAGCACATTTTCGGTGTCCAAAACACTGTTTTGCTGAAACAAAAAGCTTTTTAGCCCAAAAAACTGAAAAATGGCCATTTTGGCTCTCAAAACCAGGTTTTTCGCTGACGGCGTGCCCTGTTTGCTGAAACCCCCACTTTTTGCTCATGAAAATACCTCTTGAGATAAAAACACGACGTTTTGGCGAAAAAAAATGGGGTTTTGGCTGAGAAAAGGTGCTTTTTGGTCAAAAAAACTGTTTTTTGCTGACAAAATTTGAAATTTGCTGAGAATTTTCTCTTGCTCAAAACACGACGTTTTCACTGCTAAACGCACATTTTGGCCGACGAAAGCACATTTTCGGTGTCCAAAACACTGTTTTGCTGAAACAAAAAGCTTTTTAGCCCAAAAAACTGAAAAATGGCCATTTTGGCTCTCAAAACCAGGTTTTTCGCTGACGGCGTGCCCTGTTTGCTGAAACCCCCACTTTTTGCTCATGAAAATACCTCTTGAGATAAAAACACGACGTTTTGGCGAAAAAAAATGGGGTATTGGCTGAGAAAAGGTGCTTTTTGGTCAAAAAAACTGTTTTTTGCTGACAAAATTTGAAATTTGCTGAGAATTTTCTCTTGCTCAAAACACGACGTTTTCACTGCTAAACGCACATTTTGGCCGACGAAAGCACATTTTCGGTGTCCAAAACACTGTTTTGCTGAAACAAAAAGCTTTTTAGCCCAAAAAACTGAAAAATGGCCATTTTGGCTCTCAAAACCAGGTTTTTCGCTGACGGCGTGCCCTGTTTGCTGAAACCCCCACTTTTTGCTCATGAAAATACCTCTTGAGATAAAAACACGACGTTTTGGCGAAAAAAAATGGGGTATTGGCTGAGAAAAGGTGCTTTTTGGTCAAAAAAACTGTTTTTTGCTGACAAAATTTGAAATTTGCTGAGAATTTTCTCTTGCTCAAAACACGACGTTTTCACTGCTAAACGCACATTTTGGCCGACGAAAGCACATTTTCGGTGTCCAAAACACTGTTTTGCTGAAACAAAAAGCTTTTTAGCCCAAAAAACTGAAAAATGGCCATTTTGGCTCTCAAAACCAGGTTTTTCGCTGACGGCGTGCCCTGTTTGCTGAAACCCCCACTTTTTGCTCATGAAAATACCTCTTGAGATAAAAACACGACGTTTTGGCGAAAAAAAATGGGGTTTGGGCTGAGAAAAGGTGCTTTTTGGTCAAAAAAACTGTTTTTTGCTGACAAAATTTGAAATTTGCTGAGAATTTTCTCTTGCTCAAAACACGACGTTTTCACTGCTAAACGCACATTTTGGCCGACGAAAGCACATTTTCGGTGTCCAAAACACTGTTTTGCTGAAACAAAAAGCTTTTTAGCCCAAAAAACTGAAAAATGGCCATTTTGGCTCTCAAAACCAGGTTTTTCGCTGACGGCGTGCCCTGTTTGCTGAAACCCCCACTTTTTGCTCATGAAAATACCTCTTGAGATAAAAACACGACGTTTTGGCGAAAAAAAATGGGGTTTTGGCTGAGAAAAGGTGCTTTTTGGTCAAAAAAACTGTTTTTTGCTGACAAAATTTGAAATTTGCTGAGAATTTTCTCTTGCTCAAAACACGACGTTTTCACTGCTAAACGCACATTTTGGCCGACGAAAGCACATTTTCGGTGTCCAAAACACTGTTTTGCTGAAACAAAAAGCTTTTTAGCCCAAAAAACTGAAAAATGGCCATTTTGGCTCTCAAAACCAGGTTTTTCGCTGACGGCGTGCCCTGTTTGCTGAAACCCCCACTTTTTGCTCATGAAAATACCTCTTGAGATAAAAACACGACGTTTTGGCGAAAAAAAATGGGGTTTTGGCTGAGAAAAGGTGCTTTTTGGTCAAAAAAACTGTTTTTTGCTGACAAAATTTGAAATTTGCTGAGAATTTTCTCTTGCTCAAAACACGACGTTTTCACTGCTAAACGCACATTTTGGCCGACGAAAGCACATTTTCGGTGTCCAAAACACTGTTTTGCTGAAACAAAAAGCTTTTTAGCCCAAAAAACTGAAAAATGGCCATTTTGGCTCTCAAAACCAGGTTTTTCGCTGACGGCGTGCCCTGTTTGCTGAAACCCCCACTTTTTGCTCATGAAAATACCTCTTGAGATAAAAACACGACGTTTTGGCGAAAAAAAATGGGGTTTTGGCTGAGAAAAGGTGCTTTTTGGTCAAAAAAACTGTTTTTTGCTGACAAAATTTGAAATTTGCTGAGAATTTTCTCTTGCTCAAAACACGACGTTTTCACTGCTAAACGCACATTTTGGCCGACGAAAGCACATTTTCGGTGTCCAAAACACTGTTTTGCTGAAACAAAAAGCTTTTTAGCCCAAAAAACTGAAAAATGGCCATTTTGGCTCTCAAAACCAGGTTTTTCGCTGACGGCGTGCCCTGTTTGCTGAAACCCCCACTTTTTGCTCATGAAAATACCTCTTGAGATAAAAACACGACGTTTTGGCGAAAAAAAATGGGGTTTTGGCTGAGAAAAGGTGCTTTTTGGTCAAAAAAACTGTTTTTTGCTGACAAAATTTGAAATTTGCTGAGAATTTTCTCTTGCTCAAAACACGACGTTTTCACTGCTAAACGCACATTTTGGCCGACGAAAGCACATTTTCGGTGTCCAAAACACTGTTTTGCTGAAACAAAAAGCTTTTTAGCCCAAAAAACTGAAAAATGGCCATTTTGGCTCTCAAAACCAGGTTTTTCGCTGACGGCGTGCCCTGTTTGCTGAAACCCCCACTTTTTGCTCATGAAAATACCTCTTGAGATAAAAACACGACGTTTTGGCGAAAAAAAAATGGGGTTTTGGCTGAGAAAAGGTGCTTTTTGGTCAAAAAAACTGTTTTTTGCTGACAAAATTTGAAATTTGCTGAGAATTTTCTCTTGCTCAAAACACGACGTTTTCACTGCTAAACGCACATTTTGGCCGACGAAAGCACATTTTCGGTGTCCAAAACACTGTTTTGCTGAAACAAAAAGCTTTTTAGCCCAAAAAACTGAAAAATGGCCATTTTGGCTCTCAAAACCAGGTTTTTCGCTGACGGCGTGCCCTGTTTGCTGAAACCCCCACTTTTTGCTCATGAAAATACCTCTTGAGATAAAAACACGACGTTTTGGCGAAAAAAAATGGGGTTTTGGCTGAGAAAAGGTGCTTTTTGGTCAAAAAAACTGTTTTTTGCTGACAAAATTTGAAATTTGCTGAGAATTTTCTCTTGCTCAAAACACGACGTTTTCACTGCTAAACGCACATTTTGGCCGACGAAAGCACATTTTCGGTGTCCAAAACACTGTTTTGCTGAAACAAAAAGCTTTTTAGCCCAAAAAACTGAAAAATGGCCATTTTGGCTCTCAAAACCAGGTTTTTCGCTGACGGCGTGCCCTGTTTGCTGAAACCCCCACTTTTTGCTCATGAAAATACCTCTTGAGATAAAAACACGACGTTTTGGCGAAAAAAAATGGGGTTTGGGCTGAGAAAAGGTGCTTTTTGGTCAAAAAAACTGTTTTTTGCTGACAAAATTTGAAATTTGCTGAGAATTTTCTCTTGCTCAAAACACGACGTTTTCACTGCTAAACGCACATTTTGGCCGACGAAAGCACATTTTCGGTGTCCAAAACACTGTTTTGCTGAAACAAAAAGCTTTTTAGCCCAAAAAACTGAAAAATGGCCATTTTGGCTCTCAAAACCAGGTTTTTCGCTGACGGCGTGCCCTGTTTGCTGAAACCCCCACTTTTTGCTCATGAAAATACCTCTTGAGATAAAAACACGACGTTTTGGCGAAAAAAAATGGGGTTTAGGCTGAGAAAAGGTGCTTTTTGGTCAAAAAAACTGTTTTTTGCTGACAAAATTTGAAATTTGCTGAGAATTTTCTCTTGCTCAAAACACGACGTTTTCACTGCTAAACGCACATTTTGGCCGACGAAAGCACATTTTCGGTGTCCAAAACACTGTTTTGCTGAAACAAAAAGCTTTTTAGCCCAAAAAACTGAAAAATGGCCATTTTGGCTCTCAAAACCAGGTTTTTCGCTGACGGCGTGCCCTGTTTGCTGAAACCCCCACTTTTTGCTCATGAAAATACCTCTTGAGATAAAAACACGACGTTTTGGCGAAAAAAAATGGGGTTTTGGCTGAGAAAGGGTGCTTTTTGGTCAAAAAAACTGTTTTTTGCTGACAAAATTTGAAATTTGCTGAGAATTTTCTCTTGCTCAAAACACGACGTTTTCACTGCTAAACGCACATTTTGGCCGACGAAAGCACATTTTCGGTGTCCAAAACACTGTTTTGCTGAAACAAAAAGCTTTTTAGCCCAAAAAACTGAAAAATGGCCATTTTGGCTCTCAAAACCAGGTTTTTCGCTGACGGCGTGCCCTGTTTGCTGAAACCCCCACTTTTTGCTCATGAAAATACCTCTTGAGATAAAAACACGACGTTTTGGCGAAAAAAAATGGGGTTTTGGCTGAGAAAGGGTGCTTTTTGGTCAAAAAAACTGTTTTTTGCTGACAAAATTTGAAATTTGCTGAGAATTTTCTCTTGCTCAAAACACGACGTTTTCACTGCTAAACGCACATTTTGGCCGACGAAAGCACATTTTCGGTGTCCAAAACACTGTTTTGCTGAAACAAAAAGCTTTTTAGCCCAAAAAACTGAAAAATGGCCATTTTGGCTCTCAAAACCAGGTTTTTCGCTGACGGCGTGCCCTGTTTGCTGAAACCCCCACTTTTTGCTCATGAAAATACCTCTTGAGATAAAAACACGACGTTTTGGCGAAAAAAAATGGGGTTTTGGCTGAGAAAAGGTGCTTTTTGGTCAAAAAAACTGTTTTTCGCTGACGGCGTGCCCTGTTTGCTGAAACCCCCACTTTTTGCTCATGAAAATACCTCTTGAGATAAAAACACGACGTTTTGGCGAAAAAAAATGGGGTTTTGGCTGAGAAAAGGTGCTTTTTGGTCAAAAAAACTGTTTTTTGCTGACAAAATTTGAAATTTGCTGAGAATTTTCTCTTGCTCAAAACACGACGTTTTCACTGCTAAACGCACATTTTGGCCGACGAAAGCACATTTTCGGTGTCCAAAACACTGTTTTGCTGAAACAAAAAGCTTTTTAGCCCAAAAAACTGAAAAATGGCCATTTTGGCTCTCAAAACCAGGTTTTTCGCTGACGGCGTGCCCTGTTTGCTGAAACCCCCACTTTTTGCTCATGAAAATACCTCTTGAGATAAAAACACGACGTTTTGGCGAAAAAAAATGGGGTTTTGGCTGAGAAAAGGTGCTTTTTGGTCAAAAAAACTGTTTTTTGCTGACAAAATTTGAAATTTGCTGAGAATTTTCTCTTGCTCAAAACACGACGTTTTCACTGCTAAACGCACATTTTGGCCGACGAAAGCACATTTTCGGTGTCCAAAACACTGTTTTGCTGAAACAAAAAGCTTTTTAGTCCAAAAAACTGAAAAATGGCCATTTTGGCTCTCAAAACCAGGTTTTTCGCTGACGGCGTGCCCTGTTTGCTGAAACCCCCACTTTTTGCTCATGAAAATACCTCTTGAGATAAAAACACGACGTTTTGGCGAAAAAAATGGGGTTTTGGCTGAGAAAAGGTGCTTTTTGGTCAAAAAAACTGTTTTTTGCTGACAAAATTTGAAATTTGCTGAGAATTTTCTCTTGCTCAAAACACGACGTTTTCACTGCTAAACGCACATTTTGGCCGACGAAAGCACATTTTCGGTGTCCAAAACACTGTTTTGCTGAAACAAAAAGCTTTTTAGCCCAAAAAACTGAAAAATGGCCATTTTGGCTCTCAAAACCAGGTTTTTCGCTGACGGCGTGCCCTGTTTGCTGAAACCCCCACTTTTTGCTCATGAAAATACCTCTTGAGATAAAAACACGACGTTTTGGCGAAAAAAAATGGGGTTTTGGCTGAGAAAAGGTGCTTTTTGGTCAAAAAAACTGTTTTTTGCTGACAAAATTTGAAATTTGCTGAGAATTTTCTCTTGCTCAAAACACGACGTTTTCACTGCCAAACGCACATTTTGGCCGACGAAAGCACATTTTCGGTGTCCAAAACACTGTTTTGCTGAAACAAAAAGCTTTTTAGCCCAAAAAACTGAAAAATGGCCATTTTGGCTCTCAAAACCAGGTTTTTCGCTGACGGCGTGCCCTGTTTGCTGAAACCCCCACTTTTTGCTCATGAAAATACCTCTTGAGATAAAAACACGACGTTTTGGCGAAAAAAAATGGGGTTTTGGCTGAGAAAAGGTGCTTTTTGGTCAAAAAAACTGTTTTTTGCTGACAAAATTTGAAATTTGCTGAGAATTTTCTCTTGCTCAAAACACGACGTTTTCACTGCTAAACGCACATTTTGGCGGACGAAAGCACATTTTCGGTGTCCAAAACACTGTTTTGCTGAAACAAAAAGCTTTTTAGCCCAAAAAACTGAAAAATGGCCATTTTGGCTCTCAAAACCAGGTTTTTCGCTGACGGCGTGCCCTGTTTGCTGAAACCCCCACTTTTTGCTCATGAAAATACCTCTTGAGATAAAAACACGACGTTTTGGCGAAAAAAAATGGGGTTTTGGCTGAGAAAAGGTGCTTTTTGGTCAAAAAAACTGTTTTTTGCTGACAAAATTTGAAATTTGCTGAGAATTTTCTCTTGCTCAAAACACGACGTTTTCACTGCTAAACGCACATTTTGGCCGACGAAAGCACATTTTCGGTGTCCAAAACACTGTTTTGCTGAAACAAAAAGCTTTTTAGCCCAAAAAACTGAAAAATGGCCATTTTGGCTCTCAAAACCAGGTTTTTCGCTGACGGCGTGCCCTGTTTGCTGAAACCCCCACTTTTTGCTCATGAAAATACCTCTTGAGATAAAAACACGACGTTTTGGCGAAAAAAAATGGGGTTTTGGCTGAGAAAAGGTGCTTTTTGGTCAAAAAAACTGTTTTTTGCTGACAAAATTTGAAATTTGCTGAGAATTTTCTCTTGCTCAAAACACGACGTTTTCACTGCTAAACGCACATTTTGGCCGACGAAAGCACATTTTCGGTGTCCAAAACACTGTTTTGCTGAAACAAAAAGCTTTTTAGCCCAAAAAACTGAAAAATGGCCATTTTGGCTCTCAAAACCAGGTTTTTCGCTGACGGCGTGCCCTGTTTGCTGAAACCCCCACTTTTTGCTCATGAAAATACCTCTTGAGATAAAAACACGACGTTTTGGCGAAAAAAAATGGGGTTTTGGCTGAGAAAAGGTGCTTTTTGGTCAAAAAAACTGTTTTTTGCTGACAAAATTTGAAATTTGCTGAGAATTTTCTCTTGCTCAAAACACGACGTTTTCACTGCTAAACGCACATTTTGGCCGACGAAAGCACATTTTCGGTGTCCAAAACACTGTTTTGCTGAAACAAAAAGCTTTTTAGCCCAAAAAACTGAAAAATGGCCATTTTGGCTCTCAAAACCAGGTTTTTTGCTGACGGCGTGCCCTGTTTGCTGAAACCCCCACTTTTTGCTCATGAAAATACCTCTTGAGATAAAAACACGACGTTTTGGCGAAAAAAAATGGGGTTTTGGCTGAGAAAAGGTGCTTTTTGGTCAAAAAAACTGTTTTTTGCTGACAAAATTTGAAATTTGCTGAGAATTTTCTCTTGCTCAAAACACGACGTTTTCACTGCTAAACGCACATTTTGGCCGACGAAAGCACATTTTCGGTGTCCAAAACACTGTTTTGCTGAAACAAAAAGCTTTTTAGCCCAAAAAACTGAAAAATGGCCATTTTGGCTCTCAAAACCAGGTTTTTCGCTGACGGCGTGCCCTGTTTGCTGAAACCCCCACTTTTTGCTCATGAAAATACCTCTTGAGATAAAAACACGACGTTTTGGCGAAAAAAAATGGGGTTTTGGCTGAGAAAAGGTGCTTTTTGGTCAAAAAAACTGTTTTTTGCTGACAAAATTTGAAATTTGCTGAGAATTTTCTCTTGCTCAAAACACGACGTTTTCACTGCTAAACGCACATTTTGGCCGACGAAAGCACATTTTCGGTGTCCAAAACACTGTTTTGCTGAAACAAAAAGCTTTTTAGCCCAAAAAACTGAAAAATGGCCATTTTGGCTCTCAAAACCAGGTTTTTCGCTGACGGCGTGCCCTGTTTGCTGAAACCCCCACTTTTTGCTCATGAAAATACCTCTTGAGATAAAAACACGACGTTTTGGCGAAAAAAAATGGGGTTTTGGCTGAGAAAAGGTGCTTTTTGGTCAAAAAAACTGTTTTTTGCTGACAAAATTTGAAATTTGCTGAGAATTTTCTCTTGCTCAAAACACGACGTTTTCACTGCTAAACGCACATTTTGGCCGACGAAAGCACATTTTCGGTGTCCAAAACACTGTTTTGCTGAAACAAAAAGCTTTTTAGCCCAAAAAACTGAAAAATGGCCATTTTGGCTCTCAAAACCAGGTTTTTCGCTGACGGCGTGCCCTGTTTGCTGAAACCCCCACTTTTTGCTCATGAAAATACCTCTTGAGATAAAAACACGACGTTTTGGCGAAAAAAAATGGGGTTTTGGCTGAGAAAAGGTGCTTTTTGGTCAAAAAAACTGTTTTTTGCTGACAAAATTTGAAATTTGCTGAGAATTTTCTCTTGCTCAAAACACGACGTTTTCACTGCTAAACGCACATTTTGGCCGACGAAAGCACATTTTCGGTGTCCAAAACACTGTTTTGCTGAAACAAAAAGCTTTTTAGCCCAAAAAACTGAAAAATGGCCATTTTGGCTCTCAAAACCAGGTTTTTCGCTGACGGCGTGCCCTGTTTGCTGAAACCCCCACTTTTTGCTCATGAAAATACCTCTTGAG
This sequence comes from Anthopleura xanthogrammica, assembly GCA_964019055.1. Classification (NCBI taxonomy): domain Eukaryota; kingdom Metazoa; phylum Cnidaria; class Anthozoa; order Actiniaria; family Actiniidae; genus Anthopleura; species Anthopleura xanthogrammica. The sequence continues at coordinate 3,538,062 of OZ025208.1, read as the reverse complement.
ATAAAAACACGACGTTTTGGCGAAAAAAAATGGGGTTTTGGCTGAGAAAAGGTGCTTTTTGGTCAAAAAAACTGTTTTTTGCTGACAAAATTTGAAATTTGCTGAGAATTTTCTCTTGCTCAAAACACGACGTTTTCACTGCTAAACGCACATTTTGGCCGACGAAAGCACATTTTCGGTGTCCAAAACACTGTTTTGCTGAAACAAAAAGCTTTTTAGCCCAAAAAACTGAAAAATGGCCATTTTGGCTCTCAAAACCAGGTTTTTCGCTGACGGCGTGCCCTGTTTGCTGAAACCCCCACTTTTTGCTCATGAAAATACCTCTTGAGATAAAAACACGACGTTTTGGCGAAAAAAAATGGGGTTTTGGCTGAGAAAAGGTGCTTTTTGGTCAAAAAAACTGTTTTTTGCTGACAAAATTTGAAATTTGCTGAGAATTTTCTCTTGCTCAAAACACGACGTTTTCACTGCTAAACGCACATTTTGGCCGACGAAAGCACATTTTCGGTGTCCAAAACACTGTTTTGCTGAAACAAAAAGCTTTTTAGCCCAAAAAACTGAAAAATGGCCATTTTGGCTCTCAAAACCAGGTTTTTCGCTGACGGCGTGCCCTGTTTGCTGAAACCCCCACTTTTTGCTCATGAAAATACCTCTTGAGATAAAAACACGACGTTTTGGCGAAAAAAAATGGGGTTTTGGCTGAGAAAAGGTGCTTTTTGGTCAAAAAAACTGTTTTTTGCTGACAAAATTTGAAATTTGCTGAGAATTTTCTCTTGCTCAAAACACGACGTTTTCACTGCTAAACGCACATTTTGGCCGACGAAAGCACATTTTCGGTGTCCAAAACACTGTTTTGCTGAAACAAAAAGCTTTTTAGCCCAAAAAACTGAAAAATGGCCATTTTGGCTCTCAAAACCAGGTTTTTCGCTGACGGCGTGCCCTGTTTGCTGAAACCCCCACTTTTTGCTCATGAAAATACCTCTTGAGATAAAAACACGACGTTTTGGCGAAAAAAAATGGGGTTTTGGCTGAGAAAAGGTGCTTTTTGGTCAAAAAAACTGTTTTTTGCTGACAAAATTTGAAATTTGCTGAGAATTTTCTCTTGCTCAAAACACGACGTTTTCACTGCTAAACGCACATTTTGGCCGACGAAAGCACATTTTCGGTGTCCAAAACACTGTTTTGCTGAAACAAAAAGCTTTTTAGCCCAAAAAACTGAAAAATGGCCATTTTGGCTCTCAAAACCAGGTTTTTCGCTGACGGCGTGCCCTGTTTGCTGAAACCCCCACTTTTTGCTCATGAAAATACCTCTTGAGATAAAAACACGACGTTTTGGCGAAAAAAAATGGGGTTTTGGCTGAGAAAAGGTGCTTTTTGGTCAAAAAAACTGTTTTTTGCTGACAAAATTTGAAATTTGCTGAGAATTTTCTCTTGCTCAAAACACGACGTTTTCACTGCTAAACGCACATTTTGGCCGACGAAAGCACATTTTCGGTGTCCAAAACACTGTTTTGCTGAAACAAAAAGCTTTTTAGCCCAAAAAACTGAAAAATGGCCATTTTGGCTCTCAAAACCAGGTTTTTCGCTGACGGCGTGCCCTGTTTGCTGAAACCCCCACTTTTTGCTCATGAAAATACCTCTTGAGATAAAAACACGACGTTTTGGCGAAAAAAAATGGGGTTTGGGCTGAGAAAAGGTGCTTTTTGGTCAAAAAAACTGTTTTTTGCTGACAAAATTTGAAATTTGCTGAGAATTTTCTCTTGCTCAAAACACGACGTTTTCACTGCTAAACGCACATTTTGGCCGACGAAAGCACATTTTCGGTGTCCAAAACACTGTTTTGCTGAAACAAAAAGCTTTTTAGCCCAAAAAACTGAAAAATGGCCATTTTGGCTCTCAAAACCAGGTTTTTCGCTGACGGCGTGCCCTGTTTGCTGAAACCCCCACTTTTTGCTCATGAAAATACCTCTTCAGATAAAAAACACGACGTTTTGGCGAAAAAAAATGGGGTTTTGGCTGAGAAAAGGTGCTTTTTGGTCAAAAAAACTGTTTTTTGCTGACAAAATTTGAAATTTGCTGAGAATTTTCTCTTGCTCAAAACACGACGTTTTCACTGCTAAACGCACATTTTGGCCGACGAAAGCACATTTTCGGTGTCCAAAACACTGTTTTGCTGAAACAAAAAGCTTTTTAGCCCAAAAAACTGAAAAATGGCCATTTTGGCTCTCAAAACCAGGTTTTTCGCTGACGGCGTGCCCTGTTTGCTGAAACCCCCACTTTTTGCTCATGAAAATACCTCTTGAGATAAAAACACGACGTTTTGGCGAAAAAAAATGGGGTTTTGGCTGAGAAAAGGTGCTTTTTGGTCAAAAAAACTGTTTTTTGCTGACAAAATTTGAAATTTGCTGAGAATTTTCTCTTGCTCAAAACACGACGTTTTCACTGCTAAACGCACATTTTGGCCGACGAAAGCACATTTTCGGTGTCCAAAACACTGTTTTGCTGAAACAAAAAGCTTTTTAGCCCAAAAAACTGAAAAATGGCCATTTTGGCTCTCAAAACCAGGTTTTTCGCTGACGGCGTGCCCTGTTTGCTGAAACCCCCACTTTTTGCTCATGAAAATACCTCTTGAGATAAAAACACGACGTTTTCGCGAAAAAAAATGGGGTTTTGGCTGAGAAAAGGTGCTTTTTGCTCAAAAAAACTGTTTTTTGCTCAAAAAACTTTTTTTTGCTCAAAATACTGTTTTTTGCTGACAAAATTTGAAATTTGCCTAAACGCACATTTTGGCCGACGAAAGCACATTTTCGGTGTCCAAAACACTGTTTTGCTGAAACAAAAAGCTTTTTAGCCCAAAAAACTGAAAAATGGCCATTTTGGCTCTCAAAACCAGGTTTTTCGCTGACGGCGTGCCCTGTTTGCTGAAACCCCCACTTTTTGCTCATGAAAATACCTCTTGAGATAAAAACACGACGTTTTGGCGAAAAAAAATGGGGTTTTGGCTGAGAAAAGGTGCTTTTTGGTCAAAAAAACTGTTTTTTGCTGACAAAATTTGAAATTTGCTGAGAATTTTCTCTTGCTCAAAACACGACGTTTTCACTGCTAAACGCACATTTTGGCCGACGAAAGCACATTTTCGGTGTCCAAAACACTGTTTTGCTGAAACAAAAAGCTTTTTAGCCCAAAAAACTGAAAAATGGCCATTTTGGCTCTCAAAACCAGGTTTTTCGCTGACGGCGTGCCCTGTTTGCTGAAACCCCCACTTTTTGCTCATGAAAATACCTCTTGAGATAAAAACACGACGTTTTGGCGAAAAAAAATGGGGTTTTGGCTGAGAAAAGGTGCTTTTTGGTCAAAAAAACTGTTTTTTGCTGACAAAATTTGAAATTTGCTGAGAATTTTCTCTTGCTCAAAACACGACGTTTTCACTGCTAAACGCACATTTTGGCCGACGAAAGCACATTTTCGGTGTCCAAAACACTGTTTTGCTGAAACAAAAAGCTTTTTAGCCCAAAAAACTGAAAAATGGCCATTTTGGCTCTCAAAACCAGGTTTTTCGCTGACGGCGTGCCCTGTTTGATGAAACCCCCACTTTTTGCTCATGAAAATACCTCTTGAGATAAAAACACGACGTTTTGGCGAAAAAAAATGGGGTTTTGGCTGAGAAAAGGTGCTTTTTGGTCAAAAAAACTGTTTTTTGCTGACAAAATTTGAAATTTGCTGAGAATTTCCTCTTGCTCAAAACACGACGTTTTCACTGCTAAACGCACATTTTGGCCGACGAAAGCACATTTTCGGTGTCCAAAACACTGTTTTGCTGAAACAAAAAGCTTTTTAGCCCAAAAAACTGAAAAATGGCCATTTTGGCTCTCAAAACCAGGTTTTTCGCTGACGGCGTGCCCTGTTTGCTGAAACCCCCACTTTTTGCTCATGAAAATACCTCTTGAGATAAAAACACGACGTTTTGGCGAAAAAAAATGGGGTTTTGGCTGAGAAAAGGTGCTTTTTGGTCAAAAAAACTGTTTTTTGCTGACAAAATTTGAAATTTGCTGAGAATTTTCTCTTGCTCAAAACACGACGTTTTCACTGCTAAACGCACATTTTGGCCGACGAAAGCACATTTTCGGTGTCCAAAACACTGTTTTGCTGAAACAAAAAGCTTTTTAGCCCAAAAAACTGAAAAATGGCCATTTTGGCTCTCAAAACCAGGTTTTTCGCTGACGGCGTGCCCTGTTTGCTGAAACCCCCACTTTTTGCTCATGAAAATACCTCTTGAGATAAAAACACGACGTTTTGGCGAAAAAAAATGGGGTTTTGGCTGAGAAAAGGTGCTTTTTGGTCAAAAAAACTGGTTTTTGCTGACAAAATTTGAAATTTGCTGAGAATTTTCTCTTGCGCAAAACACGACGTTTTCACTGCTAAACGCACATTTTGGCCGACGAAAGCACATTTTCGGTGTCCAAAACACTGTTTTGCTGAAACAAAAAGCTTTTTAGCCCAAAAAACTGAAAAATGGCCATTTTGGCTCTCAAAACCAGGTTTTTCGCTGACGCCGTGCCCTGTTTGCTGAAACCCCCACTTTTTGCTCATGAAAATACCTCTTGAGATAAAAACACGACGTTTTGGCGAAAAAAAATGGGGTTTTGGCTGAGAAAAGGTGCTTTTTGGTCAAAAAAACTGTTTTTTGCTGACAAAATTTGAAATTTGCTGAGAATTTTCTCTTGCTCAAAACACGACGTTTTCACTGCTAAACGCACATTTTGGCCGACGAAAGCACATTTTCGGTGTCCAAAACACTGTTTTGCTGAAACAAAAAGCTTTTTAGCCCAAAAAACTGAAAAATGGCCATTTTGGCTCTCAAAACCAGGTTTTTCGCTGACGGCGTGCCCTGTTTGCTGAAACCCCCACTTTTTGCTCATGAAAATACCTCTTGAGATAAAAACACGACGTTTTGGCGAAAAAAAATGGGGTTTTGGCTGAGAAAAGGTGCTTTTTGGTCAAAAAAACTGTTTTTTGCTGACAAAATTTGAAATTTGCTGAGAATTTTCTCTTGCTCAAAACACGACGTTTTCACTGCTAAACGCACATTTTGGCCGACAAAAGCACATTTTCGGTGTCCAAAACACTGTTTTGCTGAAACAAAAAGCTTTTTAGCCCAAAAAACTGAAAAATGGCCATTTTGGCTCTCAAAACCAGGTTTTTCGCTGACGGCGTGCCCTGTTTGCTGAAACCCCCACTTTTTGCTCATGAAAATACCTCTTGAGATAAAAACACGACGTTTTGGCGAAAAAAAATGGGGTTTTGGCTGAGAAAAGGTGCTTTTTGGTCAAAAAAACTGTTTTTTGCTGACAAAATTTGAAATTTGCTGAGAATTTTCTTTTGCTCAAAACACGACGTTTTCACTGCTAAACGCACATTTTGGCCGACGAAAGCACATTTTCGGTACCAAAACACTGTTTTGCTGAAACCAAAAAGCTTTTTAGCCCAAAAAACTGAAAAATGGCCATTTTGGCTCTCAAAACCAGGTTTTTCGCTGACGGCGTGCCCTGTTTGCTGAAACCCCCACTTTTTGCTCATGAAAATACCTCTTGAGATAAAAACACGACGTTTTGGCGAAAAAAAATGGGGTTTTGGCTGAGAAAAGGTGCTTTTTGGTCAAAAAAACTGTTTTTTGCTGACAAAATTTGAAATTTGCTGAGAATTTTCTCTTGCTCAAAACACGACGTTTTCACTGCTAAACGCACATTTTGGCCGACGAAAGCACATTTTCGGTGTCCAAAACACTGTTTTGCTGAAACAAAAAGCTTTTTAGCCCAAAAAACTGAAAAATGGCAATTTTGGCTCTCAAAATCAGGTTTTTCGCTGATGGCGTGCCCTGTTTGCTGAAACCCCCACTTTTTGCTCATGAAAATACCTCTTGAGATAAAAACACGACGTTTTGGCGAAAAAAAATGGGGTTTTGGCTGAGAAAAGGTGCTTTTTGGTCAAAAAAACTGTTTTTTGCTGACAAAATTTGAAATTTGCTGAGAATTTTCTCTTGCTCAAAACACGACGTTTTCACTGCTAAACGCACATTTTGGCCGACGAAAGCACATTTTCGGTGTCCAAAACACTGTTTTGCTGAAACAAAAAGCTTTTTAGCCCAAAAAACTGAAAAATGGCCATTTTGGCTCTCAAAACCAGGTTTTTCGCTGACGGCGTGCCCTGTTTGCTGAAACCCCCACTTTTTGCTCATGAAAATACCTCTTGAGATAAAAACACGACGTTTTGGCGAAAAAAAATGGGGTTTTGGCTGAGAAAAGGTGCTTTTTGGTCAAAAAAACTGTTTTTTGCTGACAAAATTTGAAATTTGCTGAGAATTTTCTCTTGCTCAAAACACGACGTTTTCACTGCTAAACGCACATTTTGGCCGACGAAAGCACATTTTCGGTGTCCAAAACACTGTTTTGCTGAAACAAAAAGCTTTTTAGCCCAAAAAACTGAAAAATGGCCATTTTGGCTCTCAAAACCAGGTTTTTCGCTGACGGCGTGCCCTGTTTGCTGAAACCCCCACTTTTTGCTCATGAAAATACCTCTTGAGATAAAAACACGACGTTTTGGCGAAAAAAAATGGGGTTTTGGCTGAGAAAAGGTGCTTTTTGGTCAAAAAAACTGTTTTTTGCTGACAAAATTTGAAATTTGCTGAGAATTTTCTCTTGCTCAAAACACGACGTTTTCACTGCTAAACGCACATTTTGGCCGACGAAAGCACATTTTCGGTGTCCAAAACACTGTTTTGCTGAAACAAAAAGCTTTTTAGCCCAAAAAACTGAAAAATGGCCATTTTGGCTCTCAAAACCAGGTTTTTCGCTGACGGCGTGCCCTGTTTGCTGAAACCCCCACTTTTTGCTCATGAAAATACCTCTTGAGATAAAAACACGACGTTTTGGCGAAAAAAAATGGGGTTTTGGCTGAGAAAAGGTGCTTTTTGGTCAAAAAAACTGTTTTTTGCTGACAAAATTTGAAATTTGCTGAGAATTTTCTCTTGCTCAAAACACGTCGTTTTCACTGCTAAACGCACATTTTGGCCGACGAAAGCACATTTTCGGTGTCCAAAACACTGTTTTGCTGAAACAAAAAGCTTTTTAGCCCAAAAAACTGAAAAATGGCCATTTTGGCTCTCAAAACCAGGTTTTTCGCTGACGGCGTGCCCTGTTTGCTGAAACCCCCACTTTTTGCTCATGAAAATACCTCTTGAGATAAAAACACGACGTTTTGGCGAAAAAAAATGGGGTTTTGGCTGAGAAAAGGTGCTTTTTGGTCAAAAAAACTGTTTTTTGCTGACAAAATTTGAAATTTGCTGAGAATTTTCTCTTGCTCAAAACACGACGTTTTCACTGCTAAACGCACATTTTGGCCGACGAAAGCACATTTTCGGTGTCCAAAACACTGTTTTGCTCAAACAAAAAGCTTTTTAGCCCAAAAAACTGAAAAATGGCCATTTTGGCTCTCAAAACCAGGTTTTTCGCTGACGGCGTGCCCTGTTTGCTGAAACCCCCACTTTTTGCTCATGAAAATACCTCTTGAGATAAAAACACGACGTTTTGGCGAAAAAAAATGGGGTTTTGGCTGAGAAAAGGTGCTTTTTGGTCAAAAAAACTGTTTTTTGCTGACAAAATTTGAAATTTGCTGAGAATTTTCTCTTGCTCAAAACACGACGTTTTCACTGCTAAACGCACATTTTGGCCGACGAAAGCACATTTTCGGTGTCCAAAACACTGTTTTGCTGAAACAAAAAGCTTTTTAGCCCAAAAAACTGAAAAATGGCCATTTTGGCTCTCAAAACCAGGTTTTTCGCTGACGGCGTGCCCTGTTTGCTGAAACCCCCACTTTTTGCTCATGAAAATACCTCTTGATATAAAAACACGACGTTTTGGCGAAAAAAAATGGGGTTTTGGCTGAGAAAAGGTGCTTTTTGGTCAAAAAAACTGTTTTTTGCTGACAAAATTTGAAATTTGCTGAGAATTTTCTCTTGCTCAAAACACGACGTTTTCACTGCTAAACGCACATTTTGGCCGACGAAAGCACATTTTCGGTGTCCAAAACACTGTTTTGCTGAAACAAAAAGCTTTTTAGCCGAAAAAACTGAAAAATGGCCATTTTGGCTCTCAAAACCAGGTTTTTCGCTGACGGCGTGCCCTGTTTGCTGAAACCCCCACTTTTTGCTCATGAAAATACCTCTTGAGATAAAAACACGACGTTTTGGCGAAAAAAAATGGGGTTTTGGCTGAGAAAAGGTGCTTTTTGGTCAAAAAAACTGTTTTTTGCTGACAAAATTTGAAATTTGCTGAGAATTTTCTCTTGCTCAAAACACGACGTTTTCACTGCTAAACGCACATTTTGGCCGACGAAAGCACATTTTCGGTGTCCAAAACACTGTTTTGCTGAAACAAAAAGCTTTTTAGCCCAAAAAACTGAAAAATGGCCATTTTGGCTCTCAAAACCAGGTTTTTCGCTGACGGCGTGCCCTGTTTGCTGAAACCCCCACTTTTTGCTCATGAAAATACCTCTTGAGATAAAAACACGACGTTTTGGCGAAAAAAAATGGGGTTTTGGCTGAGAAAAGGTGCTTTTTGGTCAAAAAAACTGTTTTTTGCTGACAAAATTTGAAATTTGCTGAGAATTTTCTCTTGCTCAAAACACGACGTTTTCACTGCTAAACGCACATTTTGGCCGACGAAAGCACATTTTCGGTGTCCAAAACACTGTTTTGCTGAAACAAAAAGCTTTTTAGCCCAAAAAACTGAAAAATGGCCATTTTGGCTCTCAAAACCAGGTTTTTCGCTGACGGCGTGCCCTGTTTGCTGAAACCCCCACTTTTTGCTCATGAAAATACCTCTTGAGATAAAAACACGACGTTTTGGCGAAAAAAAATGGGGTTTTGGCTGAGAAAAGGTGCTTTTTGGTCAAAAAAACTGTTTTTTGCTGACAAAATTTGAAATTTGCTGAGAATTTTCTCTTGCTCAAAACACGACGTTTTCACTGCTAAACGCACATTTTGGCCGACGAAAGCACATTTTCGGTGTCCAAAACACTGTTTTGCTGAAACAAAAAGCTTTTTAGCCCAAAAAACTGAAAAATGGCCATTTTGGCTCTCAAAACCAGGTTTTTCGCTGACGGCGTGCCCTGTTTGCTGAAACCCCCACTTTTTGCTCATGAAAATACCTCTTGAGATAAAAACACGACGTTTTGGCGAAAAAAAATGGGGTTTTGGCTGAGAAAAGGTGCTTTTTGGTCAAAAAAACTGTTTTTTGCTGACAAAATTTGAAATTTGCTGAGAATTTTCTCTTGCTCAAAACACGACGTTTTCACTGCTAAACGCACATTTTGGCCGACGAAAGCACATTTTCGGTGTCCAAAACACTGTTTTGCTGAAACAAAAAGCTTTTTAGCCCAAAAAACTGAAAAAGGGCCATTTTGGCTCTCAAAACCAGGTTTTTCGCTGACGGCGTGCCCTGTTTGCTGAAACCCCCACTTTTTGCTCATGAAAATACCTCTTGAGATAAAAACACGACGTTTTGGCGAAAAAAAATGGGGTTTTGGCTGAGAAAAGGTGCTTTTTGGTCAAAAAAACTGTTTTTTGCTGACAAAATTTGAAATTTGCTGAGAATTTTCTCTTGCTCAAAACACGACGTTTTCACTGCTAAACGCACATTTTGGCCGACGAAAGCACATTTTCGGTGTCCAAAACACTGTTTTGCTGAAACAAAAAGCTTTTTAGCCCAAAAAACTGAAAAATGGCCATTTTGGCTCTCAAAACCAGGTTTTTCGCTGACGGCGTGCCCTGTTTGCTGAAACCCCCACTTTTTGCTCATGAAAATACCTCTTGAGATAAAAACACGACGTTTTTGCGAAAAAAAATGGGGTTTTGGCTGAGAAAAGGTGCTTTTTGGTCAAAAAAACTGTTTTTTGCTGACAAAATTTGAAATTTGCTGAGAATTTTCTCTTGCTCAAAACACGACGTTTTCACTGCTAAACGCACATTTTGGCCGACGAAAGCACATTTTCGGTCTCCAAAACACTGTTTTGCTGAAACAAAAAGCTTTTTAGCCCAAAAAACTGAAAAATGGCCATTTTGGCTCTCAAAACCAGGTTTTTCGCTGACGGCGTGCCCTGTTTGCTGAAACCCCCACTTTTTGCTCATGAAAATACCTCTTGAGATAAAAAAACGACGTTTTGGCGAAAAAAAATGGGGTTTTGGCTGAGAAAAGGTGCTTTTTGGTCAAAAAAACTGTTTTTTGCTGACAAAATTTGAAATTTGCTGAGAATTTTCTCTTGCTCAAAACACGACGTTTTCACTGCTAAACGCACATTTTGGCCGACGAAAGCACATTTTCGGTGTCCAAAACACTATTTTGCTCAAACAAAAAGCTTTTTAGCCCAAAAAACTGAAAAATGGCCATTTTGGCTCTCAAAACCAGGTTTTTCGCTGACGGCGTGCCCTGTTTGCTGAAACCCCCACTTTTTGCTCATGAAAATACCTCTTGAGATAAAAACACGACGTTTTGGCGAAAAAAAATGGGGTTTTGGCTGAGAAAAGGTGCTTTTTGGTCAAAAAAACTGTTTTTTTGCTGACAAAATTTGAAATTTGCTGAGAATTTTCTCTTGCTCAAAACACGACGTTTTCACTGCTAAACGCACATTTTGGCCGACGAAAGCACATTTTCGGTGTCCAAAACACTGTTTTGCTGAAACAAAAAGCTTTTTAGCCCAAAAAACTGAAAAATGGCCATTTTGGCTCTCAAAACCAGGTTTTTCGCTGACGGCGTGCCCTGTTTGCTGAAACCCCCACTTTTTGCTCATGAAAATACCTCTTGAGATAAAAACACGACGTTTTGGCGAAAAAAAATGGGGTTTTGGCTGAGAAAAGGTGCTTTTTGGTCAAAAAAACTGGTTTTTGCTGACAAAATTTGAAATTTGCTGAGAATTTTCTCTTGCTCAAAACACGACGTTTTCACTGCTAAACGCACATTTTGGCCGACGAAAGCACATTTTCGGTGTCCAAAACACTGTTTTGCTGAAACAAAAAGCTTTTTAGCCCAAAAAACTGAAAAATGGCCATTTTGGCTCTCAAAACCAGGTTTTTCGCTGACGGCGTGCCCTGTTTGCTGAAACCCCCACTTTTTGCTCATGAAAATACCTCTTGAGATAAAAACACGACGTTTTGGCGAAAAAAAATGGGGTTTTGGCTGAGAAGAGGTGCTTTTTGGTCAAAAAAACTGGTTTTTGCTGACAAAATTTGAAATTTGCTGAGAATTTTCTTTTGCTCAAAACACGACGTTTTCACTGCTAAACGCACATTTTGGCCGACGAAAGCACATTTTCGGTGTCCAAAACACTGTTTTGCTGAAACAAAAAGCTTTTTAGCCCAAAAAACTGAAAAATGGCCATTTTGGCTCTCAAAACCAGGTTTTTCGCTTACGGCGTGCCCTGTTTGCTGAAACCCCCACTTTTTGCTCATGAAAATACCTCTTGAGATAAAAACACGACGTTTTGGCGAAAAAAAATGGGGTTTTGGCTGAGAAGAGGTGCTTTTTGGTCAAAAAAACTGTTTTTTGCTGACAAAATTTGAAATTTGCTGAGAATTTTCTCTTGCTCAAAACACGACGTTTTCACTGCTAAACGCACATTTTGGCCGACGAAAGCACATTTTCGGTGTCCAAAACACTGTTTTGCTGAAACAAAAAGCTTTTTAGCCCAAAAAACTGAAAAATGGCCATTTTGGCTCTCAAAACCAGGTTTTTCGCTGACGGCGTGCCCTGTTTGCTGAAACCCCCACTTTTTGCTCATGAAAATACCTCTTGAGATAAAAACACGACGTTTTGGCGAAAAAAAATGGGGTTTTGGCTGAGAAGAGGTGCTTTTTGGTCAAAAAAACTGTTTTTTGCTGACAAAATTTGAAATTTGCTGAGAATTTTCTCTTGCTCAAAACACGACGTTTTCACTGCTAAACGCACATTTTGGCCGACGAAAGCACATTTTCGGTGTCCAAAACACTGTTTTGCTGAAACAAAAAGCTTTTTAGCCCAAAAAACTGAAAAATGGCCATTTTGGCTCTCAAAACCAGGTTTTTCGCTGACGGCGTGCCCTGTTTGCTGAAACCCCCACTTTTTGCTCATGAAAATACCTCTTGAGATAAAAACACGACGTTTTGGCGAAAAAAAATGGGGTTTTGGCTGAGAAAAGGTGCTTTTTGGTCAAAAAAACTGGTTTTTGCTGACAAAATTTGAAATTTGCTGAGAATTTTCTCTTGCTCAAAACACGACGTTTTCACTGCTAAACGCACATTTTGGCCGACGAAAGCACATTTTCGGTGTCCAAAACACTGTTTTGCTGAAACAAAAAGCTTTTTAGCCCAAAAAACTGAAAAATGGCCATTTTGGCTCTCAAAATCAGGTTTTTCGCTGATGGCGTGCCCTGTTTGCTGAAACCCCCACTTTTTGCTCATGAAAATACCTCTTGAGATAAAAACACGACGTTTTGGCGAAAAAAAATGGGGTTTTGGCTGAGAAAAGGTGGTTTTTGGTCAAAAAAACTGGTTTTTGCTGACAAAATTTGAAATTTGCTGAGAATTTTCTCTTGCTCAAAACACGACGTTTTCACTGCTAAACGCCCATTTTGGCCGACGAAAGCACATTTTCGGTGTCCAAAACACTGTTTTGCTGAAACAAAAAGCTTTTTAGCCCAAAAAACAGAAAAATGGCCATTTTGGCTCTCAAAACCAGGTTTTTCACTGACGGCGTGCCCTGTTTGCTGAAACCCCCACTTTTTGCTCATGAAAATACCTCTTGAGATAAAAACACGACGTTTTGGCGAAAAAAAATGGGGTTTTGGCTGAGAAAAGGTGCTTTTTGGTCAAAAAAACTGTTTTTTGCTGACAAAATTTGAAATTTGCTGAGAATTTTCTTTTGCTCAAAACACGACGTTTTCACTGCTAAACGCACATTTTGGCCGACGAAAGCACATTTTCGGTGTCCAAAACACTGTTTTGCTGAAACAGAAAGCTTTTTAGCCCAAAAAACTGAAAAATGGCCATTTTGGCTCTCAAAACCAGGTTTTTTGCTGACGGCGTGCCGTGTTTCCTGAAACCCCCACTTTTTGCTCATGAAAATACCTCTTGAGATAAAAACACGACGTTTTGGCGAAAAAAAATGGGGTTTTGGCTGAGAAAAGGTGCTTTTTGGTCAAAAAAACTGTTTTTTGCTGACAAAATTTGAAATTTGCTGAGAATTTTCTCTTGCTCAAAACACGACGTTTTCACTGCTAAACGCACATTTTGGCCGACGAAAGCACATTTTCGGTGTCCAAAACACTGTTTTGCTGAAACAAAAAGCTTTTTAGCCCAAAAAACTGAAAAATGGCCATTTTGGCTCTCAAAACCAGGTTTTTCGCTGACGGCGTGCCCTGTTTGCTGAAACCCCCACTTTTTGCTCATGAAAATACCTCTTCAGATAAAAACACGACGTTTTGGCGAAAAAAAATGGGGTTTTGGCTGAGAAAAGGTGCTTTTTGGTCAAAAAAACTGTTTTTTGCTGACAAAATTTGAAATTTGCTGAGAATTTTCTCTTGCTCAAAACACGACGTTTTCACTGCTAAACGCACATTTTGGCCGACGAAAGCACATTTTCGGTGTCCAAAACACTGTTTTGCTGAAACAAAAAGCTTTTTAGCCCAAAAAACTGAAAAATGGCCATTTTGGCTCTCAAAACCAGGTTTTTCGCTGACGGCGTGCCCTGTTTGCTGAAACCCCCACTTTTTGCTCATGAAAATACCTCTTGAGATAAAAACACGACGTTTTGGCGAAAAAAAATGGGGTTTTGGCTGAGAAAAGGTGCTTTTTGGTCAAAAAAACTGTTTTTTGCTGACAAAATTTGAAATTTGCTGAGAATTTTCTCTTGCTCAAAACACGACGTTTTCACTGCTAAACGCACATTTTGGCCGACGAAAGCACATTTTCGGTGTCCAAAACACTGTTTTGCTGAAACAAAAAGCTTTTTAGCCCAAAAAACTGAAAAATGGCCATTTTGGCTCTCAAAACCAGGTTTTTCGCTGACGGCGTGCCCTGTTTGCTGAAACCCCCACTTTTTGCTCATGAAAATACCTCTTGAGATAAAAACACGACGTTTTGGCGAAAAAAAATGGGGTTTTGGCTGAGAAAAGGTGCTTTTTGGTCAAAAAAACTGTTTTTTGCTGACAAAATTTGAAATTTGCTGAGAATTTTCTCTTGCTCAAAACACGACGTTTTCACTGCTAAACGCACATTTTGGCCGACGAAAGCACATTTTCGGTGTCCAAAACACTGTTTTGCTGAAACAAAAAGCTTTTTAGCCCAAAAAACTGAAAAATGGCCATTTTGGCTCTCAAAACCAGGTTTTTCGCTGACGGCGTGCCCTGTTTGCTGAAACCCCCACTTTTTGCTCATGAAAATACCTCTTGAGATAAAAACACGACGTTTTGGCGAAAAAAAATGGGGTTTTGGCTGAGAAAAGGTGCTTTTTGGTCAAAAAAACTGTTTTTTGCTGACAAAATTTGAAATTTGCTGAGAATTTTCTCTTGCTCAAAACACGACGTTTTCACTGCTAAACGCACATTTTGGCCGACGAAAGCACATTTTCGGTGTCCAAAACACTGTTTTGCTGAAACAAAAAGCTTTTTAGCCCAAAAAACTGAAAAATGGCCATTTTGGCTCTCAAAACCAGGTTTTTCGCTGACGGCGTGCCCTGTTTGCTGAAACCCCCACTTTTTGCTCATGAAAATACCTCTTGAGATAAAAACACGACGTTTTGGCGAAAAAAAATGGGGTTTTGGCTGAGAAAAGGTGCTTTTTGGTCAAAAAAACTGTTTTTTGCTGACAAAATTTGAAATTTGCTGAGAATTTTCTCTTGCTCAAAACACGACGTTTTCACTGCTAAACGCACATTTTGGCCGACGAAAGCACATTTTCGGTGTCCAAAACACTGTTTTGCTCAAACAAAAAGCTTTTTAGCCCAAAAAACTGAAAAATGGCCATTTTGGCTCTCAAAACCAGGTTTTTCGCTGACGGCGTGCCCTGTTTGCTGAAACCCCCACTTTTTGCTCATGAAAATACCTCTTGAGATAAAAACACGACGTTTTGGCGAAAAAAAATGGGGTTTTGGCTGAGAAAAGGTGCTTTTTGGTCAAAAAAACTGTTTTTTGCTGACAAAATTTGAAATTTGCTGAGAATTTTCTCTTGCTCAAAACACGACGTTTTCACTGCTAAACGCACATTTTGGCCGACAAAAGCACATTTTCGGTGTCCAAAACACTGTTTTGCTGAAACAAAAAGCTTTTTAGCCCAAAAAACTGAAAAATGGCCATTTTGGCTCTCAAAACCAGGTTTTTCGCTGACGGCGTGCCCTGTTTGCTGAAACCCCCACTTTTTGCTCATGAAAATACCTCTTGAGATAAAAACACGACGTTTTGGCGAAAAAAAATGGGGTTTTGGCTGAGAAAAGGTGCTTTTTGGTCAAAAAAACTGTTTTTTGCTGACAAAATTTGAAATTTGCTGAGAATTTTCTCTTGCTCAAAACACGACGTTTTCACTGCTAAACGCACATTTTGGCCGACGAAAGCACATTTTCGGTGTCCAAAACACTGTTTTGCTGAAACAAAAAGCTTTTTAGCCCAAAAAACTGAAAAATGGCCATTTTGGCTCTCAAAACCAGGTTTTTCGCTGACGGCGTGCCCTGTTTGCTGAAACCCCCACTTTTTGCTCATGAAAATACCTCTTGAGATAAAAACACGACGTTTTGGCGAAAAAAAATGGGGTTTTGGCTGAGAAAAGGTGCTTTTTGGTCAAAAAAACTGTTTTTTGCTGACAAAATTTGAAATTTGCTGAGAATTTTCTCTTGCTCAAAACACGACGTTTTCACTGCTAAACGCACATTTTGGCCGACGAAAGCACATTTTCGGTGTCCAAAACACTGTTTTGCTGAAACAAAAAGCTTTTTAGCCCAAAAAACTGAAAAATGGCCATTTTGGCTCTCAAAACCAGGTTTTTCGCTGACGGCGTGCCCTGTTTGCTGAAACCCCCACTTTTTGCTCATGAAAATACCTCTTGAGATAAAAACACGACGTTTTGGCGAAAAAAAATGGGGTTTTGGCTGAGAAAAGGTGCTTTTTGGTCAAAAAAACTGTTTTTTGCTGACAAAATTTGAAATTTGCTGAGAATTTTCTCTTGCTCAAAACACGACGTTTTCACTGCTAAACGCACATTTTGGCCGACGAAAGCACATTTTCGGTGTCCAAAACACTGTTTTGCTGAAACAAAAAGCTTTTTAGCCCAAAAAACTGAAAAATGGCCATTTTGGCTCTCAAAACCAGGTTTTTCGCTGACGGCGTGCCCTGTTTGCTGAAACCCCCACTTTTTGCTCATGAAAATACCTCTTGAGATAAAAACACGACGTTTTGGCGAAAAAAAATGGGGTTTTGGCTGAGAAAAGGTGCTTTTTGGTCAAAAAAACTGTTTTTTGCTGACAAAATTTGAAATTTGCTGAGAATTTTCTCTTGCTCAAAACACGACGTTTTCACTGCTAAACGCACATTTTGGCCGACGAAAGCACATTTTCGGTGTCCAAAACACTGTTTTGCTGAAACAAAAAGCTTTTTAGCCCAAAAAACTGAAAAATGGCCATTTTGGCTCTCAAAACCAGGTTTTTCGCTGACGGCGTGCCCTGTTTGCTGAAACCCCCACTTTTTGCTCATGAAAATACCTCTTGAGATAAAAACACGACGTTTTGGCGAAAAAAAATGGGGTTTTGGCTGAGAAAAGGTGCTTTTTGGTCAAAAAAACTGTTTTTTGCTGACAAAATTTGAAATTTGCTGAGAATTTTCTCTTGCTCAAAACACGACGTTTTCACTGCTAAACGCACATTTTGGCCGACGAAAGCACATTTTCGGTGTCCAAAACACTGTTTTGCTGAAACAAAAAGCTTTTTAGCCCAAAAAACTGAAAAATGGCCATTTTGGCTCTCAAAACCAGGTTTTTCGCTGACGGCGTGCCCTGTTTGCTGAAACCCCCACTTTTTGCTCATGAAAATACCTCTTGAGATAAAAACACGACGTTTTGGCGAAAAAAAATGGGGTTTTGGCTGAGAAAAGGTGCTTTTTGGTCAAAAAAACTGTTTTTTGCTGACAAAATTTGAAATTTGCTGAGAATTTTCTCTTGCTCAAAACACGACGTTTTCACTGCTAAACGCACATTTTGGCCGACGAAAGCACATTTTCGGTGTCCAAAACACTGTTTTGCTGAAACAAAAAGCTTTTTAGCCCAAAAAACTGAAAAATGGCCATTTTGGCTCTCAAAACCAGGTTTTTCGCTGACGGCGTGCCCTGTTTGCTGAAACCCCCACTTTTTGCTCATGAAAATACCTCTTGAGATAAAAACACGACGTTTTGGCGAAAAAAAATGGGGTTTTGGCTGAGAAAAGGTGCTTTTTGGTCAAAAAAACTGTTTTTTGCTGACAAAATTTGAAATTTGCTGAGAATTTTCTCTTGCTCAAAACACGACGTTTTCACTGCTAAACGCACATTTTGGCCGACGAAAGCACATTTTCGGTGTCCAAAACACTGTTTTGCTGAAACAAAAAGCTTTTTAGCCCAAAAAACTGAAAAATGGCCATTTTGGCTCTCAAAACCAGGTTTTTCGCTGACGGCGTGCCCTGTTTGCTGAAACCCCCACTTTTTGCTCATGAAAATACCTCTTGAGATAAAAACACGACGTTTTGGCGAAAAAAAATGGGGTTTTGGCTGAGAAAAGGTGCTTTTTGGTCAAAAAAACTGTTTTTTGCTGACAAAATTTGAAATTTGCTGAGAATTTTCTCTTGCTCAAAACACGACGTTTTCACTGCTAAACGCACATTTTGGCCGACGAAAGCACATTTTCGGTGTCCAAAACACTGTTTTGCTGAAACAAAAAGCTTTTTAGCCCAAAAAACTGAAAAATGGCCATTTTGGCTCTCAAAACCAGGTTTTTCGCTGACGGCGTGCCCTGTTTGCTGAAACCCCCACTTTTTGCTCATGAAAATACCTCTTGAGATAAAAACACGACGTTTTGGCGAAAAAAAATGGGGTTTTGGCTGAGAAAAGGTGCTTTTTGGTCAAAAAAACTGTTTTTTGCTGACAAAATTTGAAATTTGCTGAGAATTTTCTCTTGCTCAAAACACGACGTTTTCACTGCTAAACGCACATTTTGGCCGACGAAAGCACATTTTCGGTGTCCAAAACACTGTTTTGCTGAAACAAAAAGCTTTTTAGACCAAAAAACTGAAAAATGGCCATTTTGGCTCTCAAAACCAGGTTTTTCGCTGACGGCGTGCCCTGTTTGCTGAAACCCCCACTTTTTGCTCATGAAAATACCTCTTGAGATAAAAACACGACGTTTTGGCGAAAAAAAATGGGGTTTTGGCTGAGAAAAGGTGCTTTTTGGTCAAAAAAACTGTTTTTTGCTGACAAAATTTGAAATTTGCTGAGAATTTTCTCTTGCTCAAAACACGACGTTTTCACTGCTAAACGCACATTTTGGCCGACGAAAGCACATTTTCGGTGTCCAAAACACTGTTTTGCTGAAACAAAAAGCTTTTTAGACCAAAAAACTGAAAAATGGCCATTTTGGCTCTCAAAACCAGGTTTTTCGCTGACGGCGTGCCCTGTTTGCTGAAACCCCCACTTTTTGCTCATGAAAATACCTCTTGAGATAAAAACACGACGTTTTGGCGAAAAAAAATGGGGTTTTGGCTGAGAAAAGGTGCTTTTTGGTCAAAAAAACTGTTTTTTGCTGACAAAATTTGAAATTTGCTGAGAATTTTCTCTTGCTCAAAACACGACGTTTTCACTGCTAAACGCACATTTTGGCCGACGAAAGCACATTTTCGGTGTCCAAAACACTGTTTTGCTGAAACAAAAAGCTTTTTAGCCCAAAAAACTGAAAAATGGCCATTTTGGCTCTCAAAACCAGGTTTTTCGCTGACGGCGTGCCCTGTTTGCTGAAACCCCCACTTTTTGCTCATGAAAATACCTCTTGAGATAAAAACACGACGTTTTGGCGAAAAAAAATGGGGTTTTGGCTGAGAAAAGGTGCTTTTTGGTCAAAAAAACTGTTTTTTGCTGACAAAATTTGAAATTTGCTGAGAATTTTCTCTTGCTCAAAACACGACGTTTTCACTGCTAAACGCACATTTTGGCCGACGAAAGCACATTTTCGGTGTCCAAAACACTGTTTTGCTGAAACAAAAAGCTTTTTAGCCCAAAAAACTGAAAAATGGCCATTTTGGCTCTCAAAACCAGGTTTTTCGCTGACGGCGTGCCCTGTTTGCTGAAACCCCCACTTTTTGCTCATGAAAATACCTCTTGAGATAAAAACACGACGTTTTGGCGAAAAAAAATGGGGTTTTGGCTGAGAAAAGGTGGTTTTTGGTCAAAAAAACTGTTTTTTGCTGACAAAATTTGAAATTTGCTGAGAATTTTCTCTTGCTCAAAACACGACGTTTTCACTGCTAAACGCACAATTTGGCCGACGAAAGCACATTTTCGGTGTCCAAAACACTGTTTTGCTGAAACAAAAAGCTTTTTAGCCCAAAAAACTGAAAAATGGCCATTTTGGCTCTCAAAACCAGGTTTTTCGCTGACGGCGTGCCCTGTTTGCTGAAACCCCCACTTTTTGCTCATGAAAATACCTCTTGAGATAAAAACACGACGTTTTGGCGAAAAAAAATGGGGTTTTGGCTGAGAAAAGGTGCTTTTTGGTCAAAAAAACTGTTTTTTGCTGACAAAATTTGAAATTTGCTGAGAATTTTCTCTTGCTCAAAACACGACGTTTTCACTGCTAAACGCACATTTTGGCCGACGAAAGCACATTTTCGGTGTCCAAAACACTGTTTTGCTGAAACAAAAAGCTTTTTAGCCCAAGAAACTGAAAAATGGCCATTTTGGCTCTCAAAACCAGGTTTTTCGCTGACGGCGTGCCCTGTTTGCTGAAACCCCCACTTTTTGCTCATGAAAATACCTCTTGAGATAAAAACACGACGTTTTGGCGAGAAAAAATGGGGTTTTGGCTGAGAAAAGGTGCTTTTTGGTCAAAAAAACTGTTTTTTGCTGACAAAATTTGAAATTTGCTGAGAATTTTCTCTTGCTCAAAACACGACGTTTTCACTGCTAAACGCACATTTTGGCCGACGAAAGCACATTTTCGGTGTCCAAAACACTGTTTTGCTGAAACAAAAAGCTTTTTAGCCCAAAAAACTGAAAAATGGCCATTTTGGCTCTCAAAACCAGGTTTTTCGCTGACGGCGTGCCCTGTTTGCTGAAACCCCCACTTTTTGCTCATGAAAATACCTCTTGAGATAAAAACACGACGTTTTGGCGAAAAAAAATGGGGTTTTGGCTGAGAAAAGGTGCTTTTTGGTCAAAAAAACTGTTTTTTGCTGACAAAATTTGAAATTTGCTGAGAATTTTCTCTTGCTCAAAACACGACGTTTTCACTGCTAAACGCACATTTTGGCCGACGAAAGCACATTTTCGGTGTCCAAAACACTGTTTTGCTGAAACAAAAAGCTTTTTAGCCCAAGAAACTGAAAAATGGCCATTTTGGCTCTCAAAACCAGGTTTTTCGCTGACAGCGTGCCCTGTTTGCTGAAACCCCCACTTTTTGCTCATGAAAATACCTCTTGAGATAAAAACACGACGTTTTGGCGAAAAAAAATGGGGTTTTGGCTGAGAAAAGGTGCTTTTTGGTCAAAAAAACTGTTTTTTGCTGACAAAATTTGAAATTTGCTGAGAATTTTCTCTTGCTCAAAACACGACGTTTTCACTGCTAAACGCACATTTTGGCCGACGAAAGCACATTTTCGGTGTCCAAAACACTGTTTTGCTGAAACAAAAAGCTTTTTAGCCCAAAAAACTGAAAAATGGCCATTTTGGCTCTCAAAACCAGGTTTTTCGCTGACGGCGTGCCCTGTTTGCTGAAACCCCCACTTTTTGCTCATGAAAATACCTCTTGAGATAAAAACACGACGTTTTGGCGAAAAAAAATGGGGTTTTGGCTGAGAAAAGGTGCTTTTTGGTCAAAAAAACTGTTTTTTGCTGACAAAATTTGAAATTTGCTGAGAATTTTCTCTTGCTCAAAACACGACGTTTTCACTGCTAAACGCACATTTTGGCCGACGAAAGCACATTTTCGGTGTCCAAAACACTGTTTTGCTGAAACAAAAAGCTTTTTAGCCCAAAAAACTGAAAAATGGCCATTTTGGCTCTCAAAACCAGGTTTTTCGCTGACGGCGTGCCCTGTTTGCTGAAACCCCCACTTTTTGCTCATGAAAATACCTCTTGAGATAAAAACACGACGTTTTGGCGAAAAAAAATGGGGTTTTGGCTGAGAAAAGGTGCTTTTTGGTCAAAAAAACTGTTTTTTGCTGACAAAATTTGAAATTTGCTGAGAATTTTCTCTTGCTCAAAACACGACGTTTTCACTGCTAAACGCACATTTTGGCCGACGAAAGCACATTTTCGGTGTCCAAAACACTGTTTTGCTGAAACAAAAAGCTTTTTAGCCCAAAAAACTGAAAAATGGCCATTTTGGCTCTCAAAACCAGGTTTTTCGCTGACGGCGTGCCCTGTTTGCTGAAACCCCCACTTTTTGCTCATGAAAATACCTCTTGAGATAAAAACACGACGTTTTGGCGAAAAAAAATGGGGTTTTGGCTGAGAAAAGGTGGTTTTTGGTCAAAAAAACTGTTTTTTGCTGACAAAATTTGAAATTTGCTGAGAATTTTCTCTTGCTCAAAACACGACGTTTTCACTGCTAAACGCACAATTTGGCCGACGAAAGCACATTTTCGGTGTCCAAAACACTGTTTTGCTGAAACAAAAAGCTTTTTAGCCCAAAAAACTGAAAAATGGCCATTTTGGCTCTCAAAACCAGGTTTTTCGCTGACGGCGTGCCCTGTTTGCTGAAACCCCCACTTTTTGCTCATGAAAATACCTCTTGAGATAAAAACACGACGTTTTGGCGAAAAAAAATGGGGTTTTGGCTGAGAAAAGGTGCTTTTTGGTCAAAAAAACTGTTTTT
This sequence comes from Anthopleura xanthogrammica, assembly GCA_964019055.1. NCBI lineage: Eukaryota > Metazoa > Cnidaria > Anthozoa > Actiniaria > Actiniidae > Anthopleura > Anthopleura xanthogrammica. Next base: position 3,515,939 of record OZ025208.1, on the reverse strand, counting down.
TGCTGACAAAATTTGAAATTTGCTGAGAATTTTCTCTTGCTCAAAACACGACGTTTTCACTGCTAAACGCACATTTTGGCCGACGAAAGCACATTTTCGGTGTCCAAAACACTGTTTTGCTGAAACAAAAAGCTTTTTAGCCCAAGAAACTGAAAAATGGCCATTTTGGCTCTCAAAACCAGGTTTTTCGCTGACGGCGTGCCCTGTTTGCTGAAACCCCCACTTTTTGCTCATGAAAATACCTCTTGAGATAAAAACACGACGTTTTGGCGAGAAAAAAATGGGGTTTTGGCTGAGAAAAGGTGCTTTTTGGTCAAAAAAACTGTTTTTTGCTGACAAAATTTGAAATTTGCTGAGAATTTTCTCTTGCTCAAAACACGACGTTTTCACTGCTAAACGCACATTTTGGCCGACGAAAGCACATTTTCGGTGTCCAAAACACTGTTTTGCTGAAACAAAAAGCTTTTTAGCCCAAAAAACTGAAAAATGGCCATTTTGGCTCTCAAAACCAGGTTTTTCGCTGACGGCGTGCCCTGTTTGCTGAAACCCCCACTTTTTGCTCATGAAAATACCTCTTGAGATAAAAACACGACGTTTTGGCGAAAAAAAATGGGGTTTTGGCTGAGAAAAGGTGCTTTTTGGTCAAAAAAACTGTTTTTTGCTGACAAAATTTGAAATTTGCTGAGAATTTTCTCTTGCTCAAAACACGACGTTTTCACTGCTAAACGCACATTTTGGCCGACGAAAGCACATTTTCGGTGTCCAAAACACTGTTTTGCTGAAACAAAAAGCTTTTTAGCCCAAGAAACTGAAAAATGGCCATTTTGGCTCTCAAAACCAGGTTTTTCGCTGACAGCGTGCCCTGTTTGCTGAAACCCCCACTTTTTGCTCATGAAAATACCTCTTGAGATAAAAACACGACGTTTTGGCGAAAAAAAATGGGGTTTTGGCTGAGAAAAGGTGCTTTTTGGTCAAAAAAACTGTTTTTTGCTGACAAAATTTGAAATTTGCTGAGAATTTTCTCTTGCTCAAAACACGACGTTTTCACTGCTAAACGCACATTTTGGCCGACGAAAGCACATTTTCGGTGTCCAAAACACTGTTTTGCTGAAACAAAAAGCTTTTTAGCCCAAAAAACTGAAAAATGGCCATTTTGGCTCTCAAAACCAGGTTTTTCGCTGACGGCGTGCCCTGTTTGCTGAAACCCCCACTTTTTGCTCATGAAAATACCTCTTGAGATAAAAACACGACGTTTTGGCGAAAAAAAATGGGGTTTTGGCTGAGAAAAGGTGCTTTTTGGTCAAAAAAACTGTTTTTTGCTGACAAAATTTGAAATTTGCTGAGAATTTTCTCTTGCTCAAAACACGACGTTTTCACTGCTAAACGCACATTTTGGCCGACGAAAGCACATTTTCGGTGTCCAAAACACTGTTTTGCTGAAACAAAAAGCTTTTTAGCCCAAAAAACTGAAAAATGGCCATTTTGGCTCTCAAAACCAGGTTTTTCGCTGACGGCGTGCCCTGTTTGCTGAAACCCCCACTTTTTGCTCATGAAAATACCTCTTGAGATAAAAACACGACGTTTTGGCGAAAAAAAATGGGGTTTTGGCTGAGAAAAGGTGCTTTTTGGTCAAAAAAACTGTTTTTTGCTGACAAAATTTGAAATTTGCTGAGAATTTTCTCTTGCTCAAAACACGACGTTTTCACTGCTAAACGCACATTTTGGCCGACGAAAGCACATTTTCGGTGTCCAAAACACTGTTTTGCTGAAACAAAAAGCTTTTTAGCCCAAAAAACTGAAAAATGGCCATTTTGGCTCTCAAAACCAGGTTTTTCGCTGACGGCGTGCCCTGTTTGCTGAAACCCCCACTTTTTGCTCATGAAAATACCTCTTGAGATAAAAACACGACGTTTTGGCGAAAAAAAATGGGGTTTTGGCTGAGAAAAGGTGCTTTTTGGTCAAAAAAACTGTTTTTTGCTGACAAAATTTGAAATTTGCTGAGAATTTTCTCTTGCTCAAAACACGACGTTTTCACTGCTAAACGCACATTTTGGCCGACGAAAGCACATTTTCGGTGTCCAAAACACTGTTTTGCTGAAACAAAAAGCTTTTTAGCCCAAAAAACTGAAAAATGGCCATTTTGGCTCTCAAAACCAGGTTTTTCGCTGACGGCGTGCCCTGTTTGCTGAAACCCCCACTTTTTGCTCATGAAAATACCTCTTGAGATAAAAACACGACGTTTTGGCGAAAAAAAATGGGGTTTTGGCTGAGAAAAGGTGCTTTTTGGTCAAAAAAACTGTTTTTTGCTGACAAAATTTGAAATTTGCTGAGAATTTTCTCTTGCTCAAAACACGACGTTTTCACTGCTAAACGCACATTTTGGCCGACGAAAGCACATTTTCGGTGTCCAAAACACTGTTTTGCTGAAACAAAAAGCTTTTTAGCCCAAAAAACTGAAAAATGGCCATTTTGGCTCTCAAAACCAGGTTTTTCGCTGACGGCGTGCCCTGTTTGCTGAAACCCCCACTTTTTGCTCATGAAAATACCTCTTGAGATAAAAACACGACGTTTTGGCGAAAAAAAATGGGGTTTTGGCTGAGAAAAGGTGCTTTTTGGTCAAAAAAACTGTTTTTTGCTGACAAAATTTGAAATTTGCTGAGAATTTTCTCTTGCTCAAAACACGACGTTTTCACTGCTAAACGCACATTTTGGCCGACGAAAGCACATTTTCGGTGTCCAAAACACTGTTTTGCTGAAACAAAAAGCTTTTTAGCCCAAAAAACTGAAAAATGGCCATTTTGGCTCTCAAAACCAGGTTTTTCGCTGACGGCGTGCCCTGTTTGCTGAAACCCCCACTTTTTGCTCATGAAAATACCTCTTGAGATAAAAACACGACGTTTTGGCGAAAAAAAATGGGGTTTTGGCTGAGAAAAGGTGCTTTTTGGTCAAAAAAACTGTTTTTTGCTGACAAAATTTGAAATTTGCTGAGAATTTTCTCTTGCTCAAAACACGACGTTTTCACTGCTAAACGCACATTTTGGCCGACGAAAGCACATTTTCGGTGTCCAAAACACTGTTTTGCTGAAACAAAAAGCTTTTTAGCCCAAAAAACTGAAAAATGGCCATTTTGGCTCTCAAAACCAGGTTTTTCGCTGACGGCGTGCCCTGTTTGCTGAAACCCCCACTTTTTGCTCATGAAAATACCTCTTGAGATAAAAACACGACGTTTTGACGAAAAAAAATGGGGTTTTGGCTGAGAAAAGGTGCTTTTTGGTCAAAAAAACTGTTTTTTGCTGACAAAATTTGAAATTTGCTGAGAATTTTCTCTTGCTCAAAACACGACGTTTTCACTGCTAAACGCACATTTTGGCCGACGAAAGCACATTTTCGGTGTCCAAAACACTGTTTTGCTGAAACAAAAAGCTTTTTAGCCCAAAAAACTGAAAAATGGCCATTTTGGCTCTCAAAACCAGGTTTTTCGCTGACGGCGTGCCCTGTTTGCTGAAACCCCCACTTTTTGCTCATGAAAATACCTCTTGAGATAAAAACACGACGTTTTGGCGAAAAAAAATGGGGTTTTGGCTGAGAAAAGGTGCTTTTTGGTCAAAAAAACTGTTTTTTGCTGACAAAATTTGAAATTTGCTGAGAATTTTCTCTTGCTCAAAACACGACGTTTTCACTGCTAAACGCACATTTTGGCCGACGAAAGCACATTTTCGGTGTCCAAAACACTGTTTTGCTGAAACAAAAAGCTTTTTAGCCCAAAAAACTGAAAAATGGCCATTTTGGCTCTCAAAACCAGGTTTTTCGCTGACGGCGTGCCCTGTTTGCTGAAACCCCCACTTTTTGCTCATGAAAATACCTCTTGAGATAAAAACACGACGTTTTGGCGAAAAAAAATGGGGTTTTGGCTGAGAAAAGGTGCTTTTTGGTCAAAAAAACTGTTTTTTGCTGACAAAATTTGAAATTTGCTGAGAATTTTCTCTTGCTCAAAACACGACGTTTTCACTGCTAAACGCACATTTTGGCCGACGAAAGCACATTTTCGGTGTCCAAAACACTGTTTTGCTGAAACAAAAAGCTTTTTAGCCCAAAAAACTGAAAAATGGCCATTTTGGCTCTCAAAACCAGGTTTTTCGCTGACGGCGTGCCCTGTTTGCTGAAACCCCCACTTTTTGCTCATGAAAATACCTCTTGAGATAAAAACACGACGTTTTGGCGAAAAAAAATGGGGTTTTGGCTGAGAAAAGGTGCTTTTTGGTCAAAAAAACTGTTTTTTGCTGACAAAATTTGAAATTTGCTGAGAATTTTCTCTTGCTCAAAACACGACGTTTTCACTGCTAAACGCACATTTTGGCCGACGAAAGCACATTTTCGGTGTCCAAAACACTGTTTTGCTGAAACAAAAAGCTTTTTAGCCCAAAAAACTGAAAAATGGCCATTTTGGCTCTCAAAACCAGGTTTTTCGCTGACGGCGTGCCCTGTTTGCTGAAACCCCCACTTTTTGCTCATGAAAATACCTCTTGAGATAAAAACACGAAGTTTTGGCGAAAAAAAATGGGGTTTTGGCTGAGAAAAGGTGCTTTTTGGTCAAAAAAACTGTTTTTTGCTGACAAAATTTGAAATTTGCTGAGAATTTTCTCTTGCTCAAAACACGACGTTTTCACTGCTAAACGCACATTTTGGCCGACGAAAGCACATTTTCGGTGTCCAAAACACTGTTTTGCTGAAACAAAAAGCTTTTTAGCCCAAAAAACTGAAAAATGGCCATTTTGGCTCTCAAAACCAGGTTTTTCGCTGACGGCGTGCCCTGTTTGCTGAAACCCCCACTTTTTGCTCATGAAAATACCTCTTGAGATAAAAACACGACGTTTTGGCGAAAAAAAATGGGGTTTTGGCTGAGAAAAGGTGCTTTTTGGTCAAAAAAACTGTTTTTTGCTGACAAAATTTGAAATTTGCTGAGAATTTTCTCTTGCTCAAAACACGACGTTTTCACTGCTAAACGCACATTTTGGCCGACGAAAGCACATTTTCGGTGTCCAAAACACTGTTTTGCTGAAACAAAAAGCTTTTTAGCCCAAAAAACTGAAAAATGGCCATTTTGGCTCTCAAAACCAGGTTTTTCGCTGACGGCGTGCCCTGTTTGCTGAAACCCCCACTTTTTGCTCATGAAAATACCTCTTGAGATAAAAACACGACGTTTTGGCGAAAAAAAATGGGGTTTTGGCTGAGAAAAGGTGCTTTTTGGTCAAAAAAACTGTTTTTTGCTGACAAAATTTGAAATTTGCTGAGAATTTTCTCTTGCTCAAAACACGACGTTTTCACTGCTAAACGCACATTTTGGCCGACGAAAGCACATTTTCGGTGTCCAAAACACTGTTTTGCTGAAACAAAAAGCTTTTTAGCCCAAAAAACTGAAAAATGGCCATTTTGGCTCTCAAAACCAGGTTTTTCGCTGACGGCGTGCCCTGTTTGCTGAAACCCCCACTTTTTGCTCATGAAAATACCTCTTGAGATAAAAACACGACGTTTTGGCGAAAAAAAATGGGGTTTTGGCTGAGAAAAGGTGCTTTTTGGTCAAAAAAACTGTTTTTGCTGACAAAATTTGAAATTTGCTGAGAATTTTCTCTTGCTCAAAACACGACGTTTTCACTGCTAAACGCACATTTTGGCCGACGAAAGCACATTTTCGGTGTCCAAAACACTGTTTTGCTGAAACAAAAAGCTTTTTAGCCCAAAAAACTGAAAAATGGCCATTTTGGCTCTCAAAACCAGGTTTTTCGCTGACGGCGTGCCCTGTTTGCTGAAACCCCCACTTTTTGCTCATGAAAATACCTCTTGAGATAAAAACACGACGTTTTGGCGAAAAAAAATGGGGTTTTGGCTGAGAAAAGGTGCTTTTTGGTCAAAAAAACTGTTTTTTGCTGACAAAATTTGAAATTTGCTGAGAATTTTCTCTTGCTCAAAACACGACGTTTTCACTGCTAAACGCACATTTTGGCCGACGAAAGCACATTTTCGGTGTCCAAAACACTGTTTTGCTGAAACAAAAAGCTTTTTAGCCCAAAAAACTGAAAAATGGCCATTTTGGCTCTCAAAACCAGGTTTTTCGCTGACGGCGTGCCCTGTTTGCTGAAACCCCCACTTTTTGCTCATGAAAATACCTCTTGAGATAAAAACACGACGTTTTGGCGAAAAAAAAAAGGGGTTTTGGCTGAGAAAAGGTGCTTTTTGGTCAAAAAAACTGTTTTTTGCTGACAAAATTTGAAATTTGCTGAGAATTTTCTCTTGCTCAAAACACAACGTTTTCACATTTCGGCCGACGAAAGCACATTTTCGGTGTCCAAAACACTGTTTTGCTGAAACAAAAAGCTTTTTAGCCCAAAAAAACTGAAAAATGGCCATTTTGGCTCTCAAAACCAGGTTTTTCGCTGACGGCGTGCCCTGTTTGCTGAAACCCCCACTTTTTGCTCATGAAAATACCTCTTGAGATAAAAACACGACGTTTTGGCGAAAAAAAATGGGGTTTTGGCTGAGAAAAGGTGCTTTTTGGTCAAAAAAACTGTTTTTTGCTGACAAAATTTGAAATTTGCTGAGAATTTTCTCTTGCTCAAAACACGACGTTTTCACTGCTAAACGCACATTTTGGCCGACGAAAGCACATTTTCGGTGTCCAAAACACTGTTTTGCTGAAACAAAAAGCTTTTTAGCCCAAAAAACTGAAAAATGGCCATTTTGGCTCTCAAAACCAGGTTTTTCGCTGACGGCGTGCCCTGTTTGCTGAAACCCCCACTTTTTGCTCATGAAAATACCTCTTGAGATAAAAACACGACGTTTTGGCGAAAAAAAATGGGGTTTTGGCTGAGAAAAGGTGCTTTTTGGTCAAAAAAACTGTTTTTTGCTGACAAAATTTGAAATTTGCTGAGAATTTTCTCTTGCTCAAAACACGACGTTTTCACTGCTAAACGCACATTTTGGCCGACGAAAGCACATTTTCGGTGTCCAAAACACTGTTTTGCTGAAACAAAAAGCTTTTTAGCCCAAAAAACTGAAAAATGGCCATTTTGGCTCTCAAAACCAGGTTTTTCGCTGACGGCGTGCCCTGTTTGCTGAAACCCCCACTTTTTGCTCATGAAAATACCTCTTGAGATAAAAACACGACGTTTTGGCGAAAAAAAATGGGGTTTTGGCTGAGAAAAGGTGCTTTTTGGTCAAAAAAACTGTTTTTTGCTGACAAAATTTGAAATTTGCTGAGAATTTTCTCTTGCTCAAAACACGACGTTTTCACTGCTAAACGCACATTTTGGCCGACGAAAGCACATTTTCGGTGTCCAAAACACTGTTTTGCTGAAACAAAAAGCTTTTTAGCCCAAAAAACTGAAAAATGGCCATTTTGGCTCTCAAAACCAGGTTTTTCGCTGACGGCGTGCCCTGTTTGCTGAAACCCCCACTTTTTGCTCATGAAAATACCTCTTGAGATAAAAACACGACGTTTTGGCGAAAAAAAATGGGGTTTTGGCTGAGAAAAGGTGCTTTTTGGTCAAAAAAACTGTTTTTTGCTGACAAAATTTGAAATTTGCTGAGAATTTTCTCTTGCTCAAAACACGACGTTTTCACTGCTAAATGCACATTTTGGCCGACGAAAGCACATTTTCGGTGTCCAAAACACTGTTTTGCTGAAACAAAAAGCTTTTTAGCCCAAAAAACTGAAAAATGGCCATTTTGGCTCTCAAAACCAGGTTTTTCGCTGACGGCGTGCCCTGTTTGCTGAAACCCCCACTTTTTGCTCATAAAAATACCTCTTGAGATAAAAACACGACGTTTTGGCGAAAAAAAATGGGGTTTTGGCTGAGAAAAGGTGCTTTTTGGTCAAAAAAACTGTTTTTTGCTGACAAAATTTGAAATTTGCTGAGAATTTTCTCTTGCTCAAAACACGACGTTTTCACTGAAATAAAAAGCTTTTTAGCCCAAAAAACTGAAAAATGGCCATTTTGGCTCTCAAAACCAGGTTTTTCGCTGACGGCGTGCCCTGTTTGCTGAAACCCCCACTTTTTGCTCATGAAAATACCTCTTGAGATAAAAACACGACGTTTTGGCGAAAAAAAATGGGGTTTTGGCTGAGAAAAGGTGCTTTTTGGTCAAAAAAACTGTTTTTTGCTGACAAAATTTGAAATTTGCTGAGAATTTTCTCTTGCTCAAAACACGACGTTTTCACTGCTAAACGCACATTTTGGCCGACGAAAGCTTATTTTCGGTGTCCAAAACACTGTTTTGCTGAAACAAAAAGCTTTTTAGCCCAAAAAACTGAAAAATGGCCATTTTGGCTCTCAAAACCAGGTTTTTCGCTGACGGCGTGCCCTGTTTGCTGAAACCCCCACTTTTTGCTCATGAAAATACCTCTTGAGATAAAAACACGACGTTTTGGCGAAAAAAAATGGGGTTTTGGCTGAGAAAAGGTGCTTTTTGGTCAAAAAAACTGTTTTTTGCTGACAAAATTTGAAATTTGCTGAGAATTTTCTCTTGCTCAAAACACGACGTTTTCACTGCTAAACGCACATTTTGGCCGACGAAAGCACATTTTCGGTGTCCAAAACACTGTTTTGCTGAAACAAAAAGCTTTTTAGCCCAAAAAACTGAAAAATGGCCATTTTGGCTCTCAAAACCAGGTTTTTCGCTGACGGCGTGCCCTGTTTGCTGAAACCCCCACTTTTTGCTCATGAAAATACCTCTTGAGATAAAAACACGACGTTTTGTTGAAAAAAAATGGGGTTTTGGCTGAGAAAAGGTGCTTTTTGGTCAAAAAAACTGTTTTTTTGCTGACAAAATTTGAAATTTGCTGAGAATTTTCTCTTGCTCAAAACACGACGTTTTCACTGCTAAACGCACATTTTGGCCGACGAAAGCACATTTTCGGTGTCCAAAACACTGTTTTGCTGAAACAAAAAGCTTTTTAGCCCAAAAAACTGAAAAATGGCCATTTTGGCTCTCAAAACCAGGTTTTTCGCTGACGGCGTGCCCTGTTTGCTGAAACCCCCACTTTTTGCTCATGAAAATACCTCTTGAGATAAAAACACGACGTTTTGGCGAAAAAAAATGGGGTTTTGGCTGAGAAAAGGTGCTTTTTGGTCAAAAAAACTGTTTTTTGCTGACAAAATTTGAAATTTGCTGAGAATTTTCTCTTGCTCAAAACACGACGTTTTCACTGCTAAACGCACATTTTGGCCGACGAAAGCACATTTTCGGTGTCCAAAACACTGTTTTGCTGAAACAAAAAGCTTTTTAGCCCAAAAAACTGAAAAATGGCCATTTTGGCTCTCAAAACCAGGTTTTTCGCTGACGGCGTGCCCTGTTTGCTGAAACCCCCACTTTTTGCTCATGAAAATACCTCTTGAGATAAAAACACGACGTTTTGGCGAAAAAAAATGGGGTTTTGGCTGAGAAAAGGTGCTTTTTGGTCAAAAAAACTGTTTTTTGCTGACAAAATTTGAAATTTGCTGAGAATTTTCTCTTGCTCAAAACACGACGTTTTCACTGCTAAACGCACATTTTGGCCGACGAAAGCACATTTTCGGTGTCCAAAACACTGTTTTGCTGAAACAAAAAGCTTTTTAGCCCAAAAAACTGAAAAATGGCCATTTTGGCTCTCAAAACCAGGTTTTTCGCTGACGGCGTGCCCTGTTTGCTGAAACCCCCACTTTTTGCTCATGAAAATACCTCTTGAGATAAAAACACGACGTTTTGGCGAAAAAAAATGGGGTTTTGGCTGAGAAAAGGTGCTTTTTGGTCAAAAAAACTGTTTTTTGCTGACAAAATTTGAAATTTGCTGAGAATTTTCTCTTGCTCAAAACACGACGTTTTCACTGCTAAACGCACATTTTGGCCGACGAAAGCACATTTTCGGTGTCCAAAACACTGTTTTGCTGAAACAAAAAGCTTTTTAGCCCAAAAAACTGAAAAATGGCCATTTTGGCTCTCAAAACCAGGTTTTTCGCTGACGGCGTGCCCTGTTTGCTGAAACCCCCACTTTTTGCTCATGAAAATACCTCTTGAGATAAAAACACGACGTTTTGTTGAAAAAAAATGGGGTTTTGGCTGAGAAAAGGTGCTTTTTGGTCAAAAAAACTGTTTTTTTGCTGACAAAATTTGAAATTTGCTGAGAATTTTCTCTTGCTCAAAACACGACGTTTTCACTGCTAAACGCACATTTTGGCCGACGAAAGCACATTTTCGGTGTCCAAAACACTGTTTTGCTGAAACAAAAAGCTTTTTAGCCCAAAAAACTGAAAAATGGCCATTTTGGCTCTCAAAACCAGGTTTTTCGCTGACGGCGTGCCCTGTTTGCTGAAACCCCCACTTTTTGCTCATGAAAATACCTCTTGAGATAAAAACACGACGTTTTGGCGAAAAAAAATGGGGTTTTGGCTGAGAAAAGGTGCTTTTTGGTCAAAAAAACTGTTTTTTGCTGACAAAATTTGAAATTTGCTGAGAATTTTCTCTTGCTCAAAACACGACGTTTTCACTGCTAAACGCACATTTTGGCCGACGAAAGCACATTTTCGGTGTCCAAAACACTGTTTTGCTGAAACAAAAAGCTTTTTAGCCCAAAAAACTGAAAAATGGCCATTTTGGCTCTCAAAACCAGGTTTTTCGCTGACGGCGTGCCCTGTTTGCTGAAACCCCCACTTTTTGCTCATGAAAATACCTCTTGAGATAAAAACACGACGTTTTGGCGAAAAAAAATGGGGTTTTGGCTGAGAAAAGGTGCTTTTTGGTCAAAAAAACTGTTTTTTGCTGACAAAATTTGAAATTTGCTGAGAATTTTCTCTTGCTCAAAACACGACGTTTTCACTGCTAAACGCACATTTTGGCCGACGAAAGCACATTTTCGGTGTCCAAAACACTGTTTTGCTGAAACAAAAAGCTTTTTAGCCCAAAAAACTGAAAATTGGCCATTTTGGCTCTCAAAACCAGGTTTTTCGCTGACGGCATGCCCTGTTTGCTGAAACCCCCACTTTTTGCTCATGAAAATACCTCTTGAGATAAAAACACGACGTTTTGGCGAAACAAAATGGGGTTTTGGCTGAGAAAAGGTGCTTTTTGGTCAAAAAAACTGTTTTTTTGCTGACAAAATTTGAAATTTGCTGAGAATTTTCTCTTGCTCAAAACACGACGTTTTCACTGCTAAACGCACATTTTGGCCGACAAAAGCACATTTTCGGTGTCCAAAACACTGTTTTGCTGAAACAAAAAGCTTTTTAGCCCAAAAAACTGAAAAATGGCCATTTTGGCTCTCAAAACCAGGTTTTTCGCTGACGGCGTGCCCTGTTTGCTGAAACCCCCACTTTTTGCTCATGAAAATACCTCTTGAGATAAAAACACAACGTTTTGGCGAAAAAAAATGGGGTTTTGGCTGAGAAAAGGTGCTTTTTGGTCAAAAAAACTGTTTTTTGCTGACAAAATTTGAAATTTGCTGAGAATTTTCTCTTGCTCAAAACACGACGTTTTCACTGCTAAACGCACATTTTGGCCGACGAAAGCACATTTTCGGTGTCCAAAACACTGTTTTGCTGAAACAAAAAGCTTTTTAGCCCAAAAAACTGAAAAATGGCCATTTTGGCTCTCAAAACCAGGTTTTTCGCTGACGGCGTGCCCTGTTTGCTGAAACCCCCACTTTTTGCTCATGAAAATACCTCTTGAGATAAAAACACGACGTTTTGGCGAAAAAAAATGGGGTTTTGGCTGAGAAAAGGTGCTTTTTGGTCAAAAAAACTGTTTTTTGCTGACAAAATTTGAAATTTGCTGAGAATTTTCTCTTGCTCAAAACACGACGTTTTCACTGCTAAACGCACATTTTGGCGGACGAAAGCACATTTTCGGTGTCCAAAACACTGTTCTGCTGAAACAAAAAGCTTTTTAGCCCAAAAAACTGAAAATTGGCCATTTTGGCTCTCAAAACCAGGTTTTTCGCTGACGGCGTGCCCTGTTTGCTGAAACCCCCACTTTTTGCTCATGAAAATACCTCTTGAGATAAAAACACGACGTTTTGGCGAAAAAAAATGGGGTTTTGGCTGAGAAAAGGTGCTTTTTGGTCAAAAAAACTGTTTTTTGCTGACAAAATTTGAAATTTGCTGAGAATTTTCTCTTGCTCAAAACACGACGTTTTCACTGCTAAACGCACATTTTTGCTCATGAAAATACCTCTTGAGATAAAAACACGACGTTTTGGCGAAAAAAAATGGGGTTTTGGCTGAGAAAAGGTGCTTTTTGGTCAAAAAAACTGTTTTTTGCTGACAAAATTTGAAATTTGCTGAGAATTTTCTCTTGCTCAAAACACGACGTTTTCACTGCTAAACGCACATTTTGGCCGACAAAAGCACATTTTCGGTGTCCAAAACACTGTTTTGCTGAAACAAAAAGCTTTTTAGCCCAAAAAACTGAAAAATGGCCATTTTGGCTCTCAAAACCAGGTTTTTCGCTGACGGCGTGCCCTGTTTGCTGAAACCCCCACTTTTTGCTCATGAAAATACCTCTTGAGATAAAAACACGACGTTTTGGCGAAAAAAAATGGGGTTTTGGCTGAGAAAAGGTGCTTTTTGGTCAAAAAAACTGTTTTTTGCTGACAAAATTTGAAATTTGCTGAGAATTTTCTCTTGCTCAAAACACGACGTTTTCACTGCTAAACGCACATTTTGGCCGACGAAAGCACATTTTCGGTGTCCAAAACACTGTTTTGCTGAAACAAAAAGCTTTTTAGCCCAAAAAACTGAAAAATGGCCATTTTGGCTCTCAAAACCAGGTTTTTCGCTGACGGCGTGCCCTGTTTGCTGAAACCCCCACTTTTTGCTCATGAAAATACCTCTTGAGATAAAAACACGACGTTTTGGCGAAAAAAATGGGGTTTTGGCTGAGAAAAGGTGCTTTTTGGTCAAAAAAACTGTTTTTTGCTGACAAAATTTGAAATTTGCTGAGAATTTTCTTTTGCTCAAAACACGACGTTTTCACTGCTAAACGCACATTTTGGCCGACGAAAGCACATTTTCGGTACCAAAACACTGTTTTGCTGAAACCAAAAAGCTTTTTAGCCCAAAAAACTGAAAAATGGCCATTTTGGCTCTCAAAACCAGGTTTTTCGCTGACGGCGTGCCCTGTTTGCTGAAACCCCCACTTTTTGCTCATGAAAATACCTCTTGAGATAAAAACACGACGTTTTGGCGAAAAAAAATGGGGTTTTGGCTGAGAAAAGGTGCTTTTTGGTCAAAAAAACTGTTTTTTGCTGACAAAATTTGAAATTTCCTGAGAATTTTCTCTTGCTCAAAACACGACGTTTTCACTGCTAAACGCACATTTTGGCCGACGAAAGCACATTTTCGGTGTCCAAAACACTGTTTTGCTGAAACAAAAAGCTTTTTAGCCCAAAAAACTGAAAAATGGCCATTTTGGCTCTCAAAACCAGGTTTTTCGCTGACGGCGTGCCCTGTTTGCTGAAACCCCCACTTTTTGCTCATGAAAATACCTCTTGAGATAAAAACACGACGTTTTGGCGAAAAAAAATGGGGTTTTGGCTGAGAAAAGGTGCTTTTTGGTCAAAAAAACTGTTTTTTGCTGACAAAATTTGAAATTTGCTGAGAATTTTCTCTTGCTCAAAACACGACGTTTTCACTGCTAAACGCACATTTTGGCCGACGAAAGCACATTTTCGGTGTCCAAAACACTGTTTTGCTGAAACAAAAAGCTTTTTAGCCCAAAAAACTGAAAAATGGCCATTTTGGCTCTCAAAACCAGGTTTTTCGCTGACGGCGTGCCCTGTTTGCTGAAACCCCCACTTTTTGCTCATGAAAATACCTCTTGAGATAAAAACACGACGTTTTGGCGAAAAAAAATGGGGTTTTGGCTGAGAAAAGGTGCTTTTTGATCAAAAAAACTGTTTTTTGCTGACAAAATTTGAAATTTGCTGAGAATTTTCTCTTGCTCAAAACACGACGTTTTCACTGCTAAACGCACATTTTGGCCGACGAAAGCACATTTTCGGTACCAAAACACTGTTTTGCTGAAACCAAAAAGCTTTTTAGCCCAAAAAACTGAAAAATGGCCATTTTGGCTCTCAAAACCAGGTTTTTCGCTGACGGCGTGCCCTGTTTGCTGAAACCCCCACTTTTTGCTCATGAAAATACCTCTTGAGATAAAAACACGACGTTTTGGCGAAAAAAAATGGGGTTTTGGCTGAGAAAAGGTGCTTTTTGGTCAAAAAAACTGTTTTTTGCTGACAAAATTTGAAATTTGCTGAGAATTTTCTCTTGCTCAAAACACGACGTTTTCACTGCTAAACGCACATTTTGGCCGACGAAAGCACATTTTCGGTGTCCAAAACACTGTTTTGCTGAAACAAAAAGCTTTTTAGCCCAAAAAACTGAAAAATGGCCATTTTGGCTCTCAAAACCAGGTTTTTCGCTGACGGCGTGCCCTGTTTGCTGAAACCCCCACTTTTTGCTCATGAAAATACCTCTTGAGATAAAAACACGACGTTTTGGCGAAAAAAAATGGGGTTTTGGCTGAGAAGAGGTGCTTTTTGGTCAAAAAAACTGTTTTTTGCTGACAAAATTTGAAATTTGCTGAGAATTTTCTCTTGCTCAAAACACGACGTTTTCACTGCTAAACGCACATTTTGGCCGACGAAAGCACATTTTCGGTGTCCAAAACACTGTTTTGCTGAAACAAAAAGCTTTTTAGCCCAAAAAACTGAAAAATGGCCATTTTGGCTCTCAAAACCAGGTTTTTCGCTGACGGCGTGCCCTGTTTGCTGAAACCCCCACTTTTTGCTCATGAAAATACCTCTTGAGATAAAAACACGACGTTTTGGCGAAAAAAAATTGGGTTTTGGCTGAGAAAAGGTGCTTTTTGGTCAAAAAAACTGTTTTTTTGCTGACAAAATTTGAAATTTGCTGAGAATTTTCTCTTGCTCAAAACACGACGTTTTCACTGCTAAACGCACATTTTGGCCGACGAAAGCACATTTTCGGTGTCCAAAACACTGTTTTGCTGAAACAAAAAGCTTTTTAGCCCAAAAAACTGAAAAATGGCCATTTTGGCTCTCAAAATCAGGTTTTTCGCTGACGGCGTGCCCTGTTTGCTGAAACCCCCACTTTTTGCTCATGAAAATACCTCTTGAGATAAAAACACGACGTTTTGGCGAAAAAAAATGGGGTTTTGGTTGAGAAGAGGTGCTTTTTGGTCAAAAAAACTGTTTTTTGCTGACAAAATTTGAAATTTGCTGAGAATTTTCTCTTGCTCAAAACACGACGTTTTCACTGCTAAACGCACATTTTGGCCGACGAAAGCACATTTTCGGTGTCCAAAACACTGTTTTGCTGAAACAAAAAGCTTTTTAACCCAAAAAACTGAAAAATGGCCATTTTGGCTCTCAAAACCAGGTTTTTCGCTGACGGCGTGCCCTGTTTGCTGAAACCCCCACTTTTTGCTCATGAAAATACCTCTTGAGATAAAAACACGACGTTTTGGCGAAAAAAAATGGGGTTTTGGCTGAGAAAAGGTGCTTTTTGGTCAAAAAAAACTGTTTTTTGCTGACAAAATTTGAAATTTGCTGAGAATTTTCTCTTGCTCAAAACACGACGTTTTCACTGCTAAACGCACATTTTGGCCGACGAAAGCACATTTTCGGTGTCCAAAACACTGTTTTGCTGAAACAAAAAGCTTTTTAGCCCAAAAAACTGAAAAATGGCCATTTTGGCTCTCAAAACCAGGTTTTTCGCTGACGGCGTGCCCTGTTTGCTGAAACCCCCACTTTTTGCTCATGAAAATACCTCTTGAGATAAAAACACGACGTTTTGGCGAAAAAAAATGGGGTTTTGGCTGAGAAAAGGTGCTTTTTGGTCAAAAAAACTGTTTTTTGCTGACAAAATTTGAAATTTGCTGAGAATTTTCTCTTGCTCAAAACACGACGTTTTCACTGCTAAACGCACATTTTGGCCGACGAAAGCACATTTTCGGTGTCCAAAACACTGTTTTGCTGAAACAAAAAGCTTTTTAGCCCAAAAAACTGAAAAATGGCCATTTTGGCTCTCAAAACCAGGTTTTTCGCTGACGGCATGCCCTGTTTGCTGAAACCCCCACTTTTTGCTCATGAAAATACCTCTTGAGATAAAAACACGACGTTTTGGCGAAAAAAAATGGGGTTTTGGCTGAGAAAAGGTGCTTTTTGGTCAAAAAAAACTGTTTTTTGCTGACAAAATTTGAAATTTGCTGAGAATTTTCTCTTGCTCAAAACACGACGTTTTCACTGCTAAACGCACATTTTGGCCGACGAAAGCACATTTTCGGTGTCCAAAACACTGTTTTGCTGAAACAAAAAGCTTTTTAGCCCAAAAAACTGAAAAATGGCCATTTTGGCTCTCAAAACCAGGTTTTTCGCTGACGGCGTGCCCTGTTTGCTGAAACCCCCACTTTTTGCTCATGAAAATACCTCTTGAGATAAAAACACGACGTTTTGGCGAAAAAAAATGGGGTTTTGGCTGAGAAAAGGTGCTTTTTGGTCAAAAAAACTGTTTTTTGCTGACAAAATTTGAAATTTGCTGAGAATTTTCTCTTGCTCAAAACACGACGTTTTCACTGCTTAACGCACATTTTGGCCGACGAAAGCACATTTTCGGTGTCCAAAACACTGTTTTGCTGAAACAAAAAGCTTTTTAGCCCAAAAAACTGAAAAATGGCCATTTTGGCTCTCAAAACCAGGTTTTTCGCTGACGGCGTGCCCTGTTTGCTGAAACCCCCACTTTTTGCTCATGAAAATACCTCTTGAGATAAAAACACGACGTTTTGGCGAAAAAAAATGGGGTTTTGGCTGAGAAAAGGTGCTTTTTGGTCAAAAAAACTGTTTTTTGCTGACAAAATTTGAAATTTGCTGAGAATTTTCTCTTGCTCAAAACACGACGTTTTCACTGCTAAACGCACATTTTGGCCGACGAAAGCACATTTTCGGTGTCCAAAACACTGTTTTGCTGAAACAAAAAGCTTTTTAGCCCAAAAAACTGAAAAATGGCCATTTTGGCTCTCAAAACCAGGTTTTTCGCTGACGGCGTGCCCTGTTTGCTGAAACCCCCACTTTTTGCTCATGAAAATACCTCTTGAGATAAAAACACGACGTTTTGGCGAAAAAAAATGGGGTTTTGGCTGAGAAAAGGTGCTTTTTGGTCAAAAAAACTGTTTTTTGCTGACAAAATTTGAAATTTGCTGAGAATTTTCTCTTGCTCAAAACACGACGTTTTCACTGCTAAACGCACATTTTGGCCGACGAAAGCACATTTTCGGTGTCCAAAACACTGTTTTGCTGAAACAAAAAGCTTTTTAGCCCAAAAAACTGAAAAATGGCCATTTTGGCTCTCAAAACCAGGTTTTTCGCTGACGGCGTGCCCTGTTTGCTGAAAGCCCCACTTTTTGCTCATGAAAATACCTCTTGAGATAAAAACACGACGTTTTGGCGAAAAAAAATGGGGTTTTGGCTGAGAAAAGGTGCTTTTTGGTCAAAAAAACTGTTTTTTGCTGACAAAATTTGAAATTTGCTGAGAATTTTCTCTTGCTCAAAACACGACGTTTTCACTGCTAAACGCACATTTTGGCCGACGAAAGCACATTTTCGGTGTCCAAAACACTGTTTTGCTGAAACAAAAAGCTTTTTAGCCCAAAAAACTGAAAAATGGCCATTTTGGCTCTCAAAACCAGGTTTTTCGCTGACGGCGTGCCCTGTTTGCTGAAACCCCCACTTTTTGCTCATGAAAATACCTCTTGAGATAAAAACACGACGTTTTGGCGAAAAAAAATGGGGTTTTGGCTGAGAAAAGGTGCTTTTTGGTCAAAAAAACTGTTTTTTGCTGACAAAATTTGAAATTTGCTGAGAATTTTCTCTTGCTCAAAACACGACGTTTTCACTGCTAAACGCACATTTTGGCCGACGAAAGCACATTTTCGGTGTCCAAAACACTGTTTTGCTGAAACAAAAAGCTTTTTAGCCCAAAAAACTGAAAAATGGCCATTTTGGCTCTCAAAACCAGGTTTTTCGCTGACGGCGTGCCCTGTTTGCTGAAACCCCCACTTTTTGCTCATGAAAATACCTCTTGAGATAAACACATGACGTTTTGGCGAAAAAAAATGGGGTTTTGGCTGAGAAAAGGTGCTTTTTGGTCAAAAAAACTGTTTTTTGCTGACAAAATTTGAAATTTGCTGAGAATTTTCTCTTGCTCAAAACACGACGTTTTCACTGCTAAACGCACATTTTGGCCGACGAAAGCACATTTTCGGTGTCCAAAACACTGTTTTGCTGAAACAAAAAGCTTTTTAGCCCAAAAAACTGAAAAATGGCCATTTTGGCTCTCAAAACCAGGTTTTTCGCTGACGGCGTGCCCTGTTTGCTGAAACCCCCACTTTTTGCTCATGAAAATACCTCTTGAGATAAAAACACGACGTTTTGGCGAAAAAAAATGGGGTTTTGGCTGAGAAAAGGTGCTTTTTGGTCAAAAAAACTGTTTTTTGCTGACAAAATTTGAAATTTGCTGAGAATTTTCTCTTGCTCAAAACACGACGTTTTCACTGCTAAACGCACATTTTGGCCGACGAAAGCACATTTTCGGTGTCCAAAACACTGTTTTGCTGAAACAAAAAGCTTTTTAGCCCAAAAAACTGAAAAATGGCCATTTTGGCTCTCAAAACCAGGTTTTTCGCTGACGGCGTGCCCTGTTTGCTGAAACCCCCACTTTTTGCTCATGAAAATACCTCTTGAGATAAAAACACGACGTTTTGTTGAAAAAAAATGGGGTTTTGGCTGAGAAAAGGTGCTTTTTGGTCAAAAAAACTGTTTTTTTGCTGACAAAATTTGAAATTTGCTGAGAATTTTCTCTTGCTCAAAACACGACGTTTTCACTGCTAAACGCACATTTTGGCCGACGAAAGCACATTTTCGGTGTCCAAAACACTGTTTTGCTGAAACAAAAAGCTTTTTAGCCCAAAAAACTGAAAAATGGCCATTTTGGCTCTCAAAACCAGGTTTTTCGCTGACGGCGTGCCCTGTTTGCTGAAACCCCCACTTTTTGCTCATGAAAATACCTCTTGAGATAAACACACGACGTTTTGGCGAAAAAAAATGGGGTTTTGGCTGAGAAAAGGTGCTTTTTGGTCAAAAAAACTGTTTTTTGCTGACAAAATTTGAAATTTGCTGAGAATTTTCTCTTGCTCAAAACACGACGTTTTCACTGCTAAACGCACATTTTGGCCGACGAAAGCACATTTTCGGTGTCCAAAACACTGTTTTGCTGAAACAAAAAGCTTTTTAGCCCAAAAAACTGAAAAATGGCCATTTTGGCTCTCAAAACCAGGTTTTTCGCTGACGGCGTGCCCTGTTTGCTGAAACCCCCACTTTTTGCTCATGAAAATACCTCTTGAGATAAAAACACGACGTTTTGGCGAAAAAAAATGGGGTTTTGGCTGAGAAAAGGTGCTTTTTGGTCAAAAAAACTGTTTTTTGCTGACAAAATTTGAAATTTGCTGAGAATTTTCTCTTGCTCAAAACACGACGTTTTCACTGCTAAACGCACATTTTGGCCGACGAAAGCACATTTTCGGTGTCCAAAACACTGTTTTGCTGAAACAAAAAGCTTTTTAGCCCAAAAAACTGAAAAATGGCCATTTTGGCTCTCAAAACCAGGTTTTTCGCTGACGGCGTGCCCTGTTTGCTGAAACCCCCACTTTTTGCTCATGAAAATACCTCTTGAGATAAACACATGACGTTTTGGCGAAAAAAAATGGGGTTTTGGCTGAGAAAAGGTGCTTTTTGGTCAAAAAAACTGTTTTTTGCTGACAAAATTTGAAATTTGCTGAGAATTTTCTCTTGCTCAAAACACGACGTTTTCACTGCTAAACGCACATTTTGGCCGACGAAAGCACATTTTCGGTGTCCAAAACACTGTTTTGCTGAAACAAAAAGCTTTTTAGCCCAAAAAACTGAAAAATGGCCATTTTGGCTCTCAAAACCAGGTTTTTCGCTGACGGCGTGCCCTGTTTGCTGAAACCCCCACTTTTTGCTCATGAAAATACCTCTTGAGATAAACACACGACGTTTTGGCGAAAAAAAATGGGGTTTTGGCTGAGAAAAGGTGCTTTTTGGTCAAAAAAACTGTTTTTTGCTGACAAAATTTGAAATTTGCTGAGAATTTTCTCTTGCTCAAAACACGACGTTTTCACTGCTAAACGCACATTTTGGCCGACGAAAGCACATTTTCGGTGTCCAAAACACTGTTTTGCTGAAACAAAAAGCTTTTTAGCCCAAAAAACTGAAAAATGGCCATTTTGGCTCTCAAAACCAGGTTTTTCGCTGACGGCGTGCCCTGTTTGCTGAAACCCCCACTTTTTGCTCATGAAAATACCTCTTGAGATAAAAACACGACGTTTTGGCGAAAAAAAATGGGGTTTTGGCTGAGAAAAGGTGCTTTTTGGTCAAAAAAACTGTTTTTTGCTGACAAAATTTGAAATTTGCTGAGAATTTTCTCTTGCTCAAAACACGACGTTTTCACTGCTAAACGCACATTTTGGCCGACGAAAGCACATTTTCGGTGTCCAAAACACTGTTTTGCTGAAACAAAAAGCTTTTTAGCCCAAAAAACTGAAAAATGGCCATTTTGGCTCTCAAAACCAGGTTTTTCGCTGACGGCGTGCCCTGTTTGCTGAAACCCCCACTTTTTGCTCATGAAAATACCTCTTGAGATAAACACATGACGTTTTGGCGAAAAAAAATGGGGTTTTGGCTGAGAAAAGGTGCTTTTTGGTCAAAAAAACTGTTTTTTGCTGACAAAATTTGAAATTTGCTGAGAATTTTCTCTTGCTCAAAACACGACGTTTTCACTGCTAAACGCACATTTTGGCCGACGAAAGCACATTTTCGGTGTCCAAAACACTGTTTTGCTGAAACAAAAAGCTTTTTAGCCCAAAAAACTGAAAAATGGCCATTTTGGCTCTCAAAACCAGGTTTTTCGCTGACGGCGTGCCCTGTTTGCTGAAACCCCCACTTTTTGCTCATGAAAATACCTCTTGAGATAAAAACACGACGTTTTGGCGAAAAAAAATGGGGTTTTGGCTGAGAAAAGGTGCTTTTTGGTCAAAAAAACTGTTTTTTGCTGACAAAATTTGAAATTTGCTGAGAATTTTCTCTTGCTCAAAACACGACGTTTTCACTGCTAAACGCACATTTTGGCCGACGAAAGCACATTTTCGGTGTCCAAAACACTGTTTTGCTGAAACAAAAAGCTTTTTAGCCCAAAAAACTGAAAAATGGCCATTTTGGCTCTCAAAACCAGGTTTTTCGCTGACGGCGTGCCCTGTTTGCTGAAACCCCCACTTTTTGCTCATGAAAATACCTCTTGAGATAAAAACACGACGTTTTGTTGAAAAAAAATGGGGTTTTGGCTGAGAAAAGGTGCTTTTTGGTCAAAAAAACTGTTTTTTTGCTGACAAAATTTGAAATTTGCTGAGAATTTTCTCTTGCTCAAAACACGACGTTTTCACTGCTAAACGCACATTTTGGCCGACGAAAGCACATTTTCGGTGTCCAAAACACTGTTTTGCTGAAACAAAAAGCTTTTTAGCCCAAAAAACTGAAAAATGGCCATTTTGGCTCTCAAAACCAGGTTTTTCGCTGACGGCGTGCCCTGTTTGCTGAAACCCCCACTTTTTGCTCATGAAAATACCTCTTGAGATAAACACACGACGTTTTGGCGAAAAAAAATGGGGTTTTGGCTGAGAAAAGGTGCTTTTTGGTCAAAAAAACTGTTTTTTGCTGACAAAATTTGAAATTTGCTGAGAATTTTCTCTTGCTCAAAACACGACGTTTTCACTGCTAAACGCACATTTTGGCCGACGAAAGCACATTTTCGGTGTCCAAAACACTGTTTTGCTGAAACAAAAAGCTTTTTAGCCCAAAAAACTGAAAAATGGCCATTTTGGCTCTCAAAACCAGGTTTTTCGCTGACGGCGTGCCCTGTTTGCTGAAACCCCCACTTTTTGCTCATGAAAATACCTCTTGAGATAAACACACGACGTTTTGGCGAAAAAAAATGGGGTTTTGGCTGAGAAAAGGTGCTTTTTGGTCAAAAAAACTGTTTTTTGCTGACAAAATTTGAAATTTGCTGAGAATTTTCTCTTGCTCAAAACACGACGTTTTCACTGCTAAACGCACATTTTGGCCGACGAAAGCACATTTTCGGTGTCCAAAACACTGTTTTGCTGAAACAAAAAGCTTTTTAGCCCAAAAAACTGAAAAATGGCCATTTTGGCTCTCAAAACCAGGTTTTTCGCTGACGGCGTGCCCTGTTTGCTGAAACCCCCACTTTTTGCTCATGAAAATACCTCTTGAGATAAAAACACGACGTTTTGGCGAAAAAAAATGGGGTTTTGGCTGAGAAAAGGTGCTTTTTGGTCAAAAAAACTGTTTTTTGCTGACAAAATTTGAAATTTGCTGAGAATTTTCTCTTGCTCAAAACACGACGTTTTCACTGCTAAACGCACATTTTGGCCGACGAAAGCACATTTTCGGTGTCCAAAACACTGTTTTGCTGAAACAAAAAGCTTTTTAGCCCAAAAAACTGAAAAATGGCCATTTTGGCTCTCAAAACCAGGTTTTTCGCTGACGGCGTGCCCTGTTTGCTGAAACCCCCACTTTTTGCTCATGAAAATACCTCTTGAGATAAAAACACGACGTTTTGGCGAAAAAAAATGGGGTTTTGGCTGAGAAAAGGTGCTTTTTGGTCAAAAAAACTGTTTTTTGCTGACAAAATTTGAAATTTGCTGAGAATTTTCTCTTGCTCAAAACACGACGTTTTCACTGGTAAACGCACATTTTGGCCGACGAAAGCACATTTTCGGTGTCCAAAACACTGTTTTGCTGAAACAAAAAGCTTTTTAGCCCAAAAAACTGAAAAATGGCCATTTTGGCTCTCAAAACCAGGTTTTTCGCTGACGGCGTGCCCTGTTTGCTGAAACCCCCACTTTTTGCTCATGAAAATACCTCTTGAGATAAAAACACGACGTTTTGGCGAAAAAAAATGGGGTTTTGGCTGAGAAAAGGTGCTTTTTGGTCAAAAAAACTGTTTTTTGCTGACAAAATTTGAAATTTGCTGAGAATTTTCTCTTGCTCAAAACACGACGTTTTCACTGCTAAACGCACATTTTGGCCGACGAAAGCACATTTTCGGTGTCCAAAACACTGTTTTGCTGAAACAAAAAGCTTTTTAGCCCAAAAAACTGAAAAATGGCCATTTTGGCTCTCAAAACCAGGTTTTTCGCTGACGGCGTGCCCTGTTTGCTGAAACCCCCACTTTTTGCTCATGAAAATACCTCTTGAGATAAAAACACGAAGTTTTGGCGAAAAAAAATGGGGTTTCGGCTGAGAAAAGGTGCTTTTTGGTCAAAAAAAATGTTTTTTGCTGACAAAATTTGAAATTTGCTGAGAATTTTCTCTTGCTCAAAACACGACGTTTTCACTGCTAAACGCACATTTTGGCCGACGAAAGCACATTTTCGGTGTCCAAAACACTGTTTTGCTGAAACAAAAAGCTTTTTAGCCCAAAAAACTGAAAAATGGCCATTTTGGCTCTCAAAACCAGGTTTTTCGCTGACGGCGTGCCCTGTTTGCTGAAACCCCCACTTTTTGCTCATGAAAATACCTCTTGAGATAAAAACACGACGTTTTGGCGAAAAAAAATGGGGTTTTGGCTGAGAAAAGGTGCTTTTTGGTCAAAAAAACTGTTTTTTGCTGACAAAATTTGAAATTTGCTGAGAATTTTCTCTTGCTCAAAACACGACGTTTTCACTGCTAAACGCACATTTTGGCCGACGAAAGCACATTTTCGGTGTCCAAAACACTGTTTTGCTGAAACAAAAAGCTTTTTAGCCCAAAAAACTGAAAAATGGCCATTTTGGCTCTCAAAACCAGGTTTTTCGCTGACGGCGTGCCCTGTTTGCTGAAACCCCCACTTTTTGCTCATGAAAATACCTCTTGAGATAAAAACACGACGTTTTGGCGAAAAAAAATGGGGTTTTGGCTGAGAAAAGGTGCTTTTTGGTCAAAAAAACTGTTTTTTGCTGACAAAATTTGAAATTTGCTGAGAATTTTCTCTTGCTCAAAACACGACGTTTTCACTGCTAAACGCACATTTTGGCCGACGAAAGCACATTTTCGGTGTCCAAAACACTGTTTTGCTGAAACAAAAAGCTTTTTAGCCCAAAAAACTGAAAAATGGCCATTTTGGCTCTCAAAACCAGGTTTTTCGCTGACGGCGTGCCCTGTTTGCTGAAACCCCCACTTTTTGCTCATGAAAATACCTCTTGAGATAAAAACACGACGTTTTGGCGAAAAAAAATGGGGTTTTGGCTGAGAAAAGGTGCTTTTTGGTCAAAAAAACTGTTTTTTGCTGACAAAATTTGAAATTTGCTGAGAATTTTCTCTTGCTCAAAACACGACGTTTTCACTGCTAAACGCACATTTTGGCCGACGAAAGCACATTTTCGGTGTCCAAAACACTGTTTTGCTGAAACAAAAAGCTTTTTAGCCCAAAAAACTGAAAAATGGCCATTTTGGCTCTCAAAACCAGGTTTTTCGCTGACGGCGTGCCCTGTTTGCTGAAACCCCCACTTTTTGCTCATGAAAATACCTCTTGAGATAAAAACACGACGTTTTGTTGAAAAAAAATGGGGTTTTGGCTGAGAAAAGGTGCTTTTTGGTCAAAAAAACTGTTTTTTTGCTGACAAAATTTGAAATTTGCTGAGAATTTTCTCTTGCTCAAAACACGACGTTTTCACTGCTAAACGCACATTTTGGCCGACGAAAGCACATTTTCGGTGTCCAAAACACTGTTTTGCTGAAACAAAAAGCTTTTTAGCCCAAAAAACTGAAAAATGGCCATTTTGGCTCTCAAAACCAGGTTTTTCGCTGACGGCGTGCCCTGTTTGCTGAAACCCCCACTTTTTGCTCATGAAAATACCTCTTGAGATAAACACACGACGTTTTGGCGAAAAAAAATGGGGTTTTGGCTGAGAAAAGGTGCTTTTTGGTCAAAAAAACTGTTTTTTGCTGACAAAATTTGAAATTTGCTGAGAATTTTCTCTTGCTCAAAACACGACGTTTTCACTGCTAAACGCACATTTTGGCCGACGAAAGCACATTTTCGGTGTCCAAAACACTGTTTTGCTGAAACAAAAAGCTTTTTAGCCCAAAAAACTGAAAAATGGCCATTTTGGCTCTCAAAACCAGGTTTTTCGCTGACGGCGTGCCCTGTTTGCTGAAACCCCCACTTTTTGCTCATGAAAATACCTCTTGAGATAAACACACGACGTTTTGGCGAAAAAAAATGGGGTTTTGGCTGAGAAAAGGTGCTTTTTGGTCAAAAAAACTGTTTTTTGCTGACAAAATTTGAAATTTGCTGAGAATTTTCTCTTGCTCAAAACACGACGTTTTCACTGGTAAACGCACATTTTGGCCGACGAAAGCACATTTTCGGTGTCCAAAACACTGTTTTGCTGAAACAAAAAGCTTTTTAGCCCAAAAAACTGAAAAATGGCCATTTTGGCTCTCAAAACCAGGTTTTTCGCTGACGGCGTGCCCTGTTTGCTGAAACCCCCACTTTTTGCTCATGAAAATACCTCTTGAGATAAAAACACGACGTTTTGGCGAAAAAAAATGGGGTTTTGGCTGAGAAAAGGTGCTTTTTGGTCAAAAAAACTGTTTTTTGCTGACAAAATTTGAAATTTGCTGAGAATTTTCTCTTGCTCAAAACACGACGTTTTCACTGCTAAACGCACATTTTGGCCGACGAAAGCACATTTTCGGTGTCCAAAACACTGTTTTGCTGAAACAAAAAGCTTTTTAGCCCAAAAAACTGAAAAATGGCCATTTTGGCTCTCAAAACCAGGTTTTTCGCTGACGGCGTGCCCTGTTTGCTGAAACCCCCACTTTTTGCTCATGAAAATACCTCTTGAGATAAAAACACGACGTTTTGGCGAAAAAAAATGGGGTTTTGGCTGAGAAAAGGTGCTTTTTGGTCAAAAAAACTGTTTTTTGCTGACAAAATTTGAAATTTGCTGAGAATTTTCTCTTGCTCAAAACACGACGTTTTCACTGGTAAACGCACATTTTGGCCGACGAAAGCACATTTTCGGTGTCCAAAACACTGTTTTGCTGAAACAAAAAGCTTTTTAGCCCAAAAAACTGAAAAATGGCCATTTTGGCTCTCAAAACCAGGTTTTTCGCTGACGGCGTGCCCTGTTTGCTGAAACCCCCACTTTTTGCTCATGAAAATACCTCTTGAGATAAAAACACGACGTTTTGGCGAAAAAAAATGGGGTTTTGGCTGAGAAAAGGTGCTTTTTGGTCAAAAAAACTGTTTTTTGCTGACAAAATTTGAAATTTGCTGAGAATTTTCTCTTGCTCAAAACACGACGTTTTCACTGCTAAACGCACATTTTGGCCGACGAAAGCACATTTTCGGTGTCCAAAACACTGTTTTGCTGAAACAAAAAGCTTTTTAGCCCAAAAAACTGAAAAATGGCCATTTTGGCTCTCAAAACCAGGTTTTTCGCTGACGGCGTGCCCTGTTTGCTGAAACCCCCACTTTTTGCTCATGAAAATACCTCTTGAGATAAAAACACGAAGTTTTGGCGAAAAAAAATGGGGTTTCGGCTGAGAAAAGGTGCTTTTTGGTCAAAAAAAATGTTTTTTGCTGACAAAATTTGAAATTTGCTGAGAATTTTCTCTTGCTCAAAACACGACGTTTTCACTGCTAAACGCACATTTTGGCCGACGAAAGCACATTTTCGGTGTCCAAAACACTGTTTTGCTGAAACAAAAAGCTTTTTAGCCCAAAAAACTGAAAAATGGCCATTTTGGCTCTCAAAACCAGGTTTTTCGCTGACGGCGTGCCCTGTTTGCTGAAACCCCCACTTTTTGCTCATGAAAATACCTCTTGAGATAAAAACACGACGTTTTGGCGAAAAAAAATGGGGTTTTGGCTGAGAAAAGGTGCTTTTTGGTCAAAAAAACTGTTTTTTGCTGACAAAATTTGAAATTTGCTGAGAATTTTCTCTTGCTCAAAACACGACGTTTTCACTGCTAAACGCACATTTTGGCCGACGAAAGCACATTTTCGGTGTCCAAAACACTGTTTTGCTGAAACAAAAAGCTTTTTAGCCCAAAAAACTGAAAAATGGCCATTTTGGCTCTCAAAACCAGGTTTTTCGCTGACGGCGTGCCCTGTTTGCTGAAACCCCCACTTTTTGCTCATGAAAATACCTCTTGAGATAAAAACACGACGTTTTGGCGAAAAAAAATGGGGTTTTGGCTGAGAAAAGGTGCTTTTTGGTCAAAAAAACTGTTTTTTTGCTGACAAAATTTGAAATTTGCTGAGAATTTTCTCTTGCTCAAAACACGACGTTTTCACTGCTAAACGCACATTTTGGCCGACGAAAGCACATTTTCGGTGTCCAAAACACTGTTTTGCTGAAACAAAAAGCTTTTTAGCCCAAAAAACTGAAAAATGGCCATTTTGGCTCTCAAAACCAGGTTTTTGGCTGACGGCGTGCCCTGTTTGCTGAAACCCCCACTTTTTGCTCATGAAAATACCTCTTGTGATAAAAACACGACGTTTTGGCGAAAAAAAATGGGGTTTTGGCTGAGAAAAGGTGCTTTTTGGTCAAAAAAACTGTTTTTTGCTGACAAAATTTGAAATTTGCTGAGAATTTTCTCTTGCTCAAAACACGACGTTTTCACTGCTAAACGCACATTTTGGCCGACGAAAGCACATTTTCGGTGTCCAAAACACTGTTTTGCTGAAACAAAAAGCTTTTTAGCCCAAAAAACTGAAAAATGGCCATTTTGGCTCTCAAAACCAGGTTTTTCGCTGACGGCGTGCCCTGTTTGCTGAAACCCCCACTTTTTGCTCATGAAAATACCTCTTGAGATAAAAACACGACGTTTTGGCGAAAAAAAATGGGGTTTTGGCTGAGAAAAGGTGCTTTTTGGTCAAAAAAACTGTTTTTTGCTGACAAAATTTGAAATTTGCTGAGAATTTTCTCTTGCTCAAAACACGACGTTTTCACTGCTAAACGCACATTTTGGCCGACGAAAGCACATTTTCGGTGTCCAAAACACTGTTTTGCTGAAACAAAAAGCTTTTTAGCCCAAAAAACTGAAAAATGGCCATTTTGGCTCTCAAAACCAGGTTTTTCGCTGACGGCGTGCCCTGTTTGCTGAAACCCCCACTTTTTGCTCATGAAAATACCTCTTGAGATAAAAACACGACGTTTTGGCGAAAAAAAATGGGGTTTTGGCTGAGAAAAGGTGCTTTTTGGTCAAAAAAACTGTTTTTTTGCTGACAAAATTTGAAATTTGCTGAGAATTTTCTCTTGCTCAAAACACGACGTTTTCACTGCTAAACGCACATTTTGGCCGACGAAAGCACATTTTCGGTGTCCAAAACACTGTTTTGCTGAAACAAAAAGCTTTTTAGCCCAAAAAACTGAAAAATGGCCATTTTGGCTCTCAAAACCAGGTTTTTGGCTGACGGCGTGCCCTGTTTGCTGAAACCCCCACTTTTTGCTCATGAAAATACCTCTTGTGATAAAAACACGACGTTTTGGCGAAAAAAAATGGGGTTTTGGCTGAGAAAAGGTGCTTTTTGGTCAAAAAAACTGTTTTTTGCTGACAAAATTTGAAATTTGCTGAGAATTTTCTCTTGCTCAAAACACGACGTTTTCACTGCTAAACGCACATTTTGGCCGACGAAAGCACATTTTCGGTGTCCAAAACACTGTTTTGCTGAAACAAAAAGCTTTTTAGCCCAAAAAACTGAAAAATGGCCATTTTGGCTCTCAAAACCAGGTTTTTGGCTGACGGCGTGCCCTGTTTGCTGAAACCCCCACTTTTTGCTCATGAAAATACCTCTTGTGATAAAAACACGACGTTTTGGCGAAAAAAAATGGGGTTTTGGCTGAGAAAAGGTGCTTTTTGGTCAAAAAAACTGTTTTTTGCTGACAAAATTTGAAATTTGCTGAGAATTTTCTCTTGCTCAAAACACGACGTTTTCACTGCTAAACGCACATTTTGGCCGACGAAAGCACATTTTCGGTGTCCAAAACACTGTTTTGCTGAAACAAAAAGCTTTTTAGCCCAAAAAACTGAAAAATGGCCATTTTGGCTCTCAAAACCAGGTTTTTCGCTGACGGCGTGCCCTGTTTGCTGAAACCCCCACTTTTTGCTCATGAAAATACCTCTTGAGATAAAAACACGACGTTTTGGCGAAAAAAAATGGGGTTTTGGCTGAGAAAAGGTGCTTTTTGGTCAAAAAAACTGTTTTTTGCTGACAAAATTTGAAATTTGCTGAGAATTTTCTCTTGCTCAAAACACGACGTTTTCACTGCTAAACGCACATTTTGGCCGACGAAAGCACATTTTCGGTGTCCAAAACACTGTTTTGCTGAAACAAAAAGCTTTTTAGCCCAAAAAACTGAAAAATGGCCATTTTGGCTCTCAAAACCAGGTTTTTGGCTGACGGCGTGCCCTGTTTGCTGAAACCCCCACTTTTTGCTCATGAAAATACCTCTTGTGATAAAAACACGACGTTTTGGCGAAAAAAAATGGGGTTTTGGCTGAGAAAAGGTGCTTTTTGGTCAAAAAAACTGTTTTTTGCTGACAAAATTTGAAATTTGCTGAGAATTTTCTCTTGCTCAAAACACGACGTTTTCACTGCTAAACGCACATTTTGGCCGACGAAAGCACATTTTCGGTGTCCAAAACACTGTTTTGCTGAAACAAAAAGCTTTTTAGCCCAAAAAACTGAAAAATGGCCATTTTGGCTCTCAAAACCAGGTTTTTCGCTGACGGCGTGCCCTGTTTGCTGAAACCCCCACTTTTTGCTCATGAAAATACCTCTTGAGATAAAAACACGACGTTTTGGCGAAAAAAAATGGGGTTTTGGCTGAGAAAAGGTGCTTTTTGGTCAAAAAAACTTTTTTTTGCTGACAAAATTTGAAATTTGCTGAGAATTTTCTCTTGCTCAAAACACGACGTTTTCACTGCTAAACGCACATTTTGGCCGACGAAAGCACATTTTCGGTGTCCAAAACACTGTTTTGCTGAAACAAAAAGCTTTTTAGCCCAAAAAACTGAAAAATGGCCATTTTGGCTCTCAAAACCAGGTTTTTCGCTGACGGCGTGCCCTGTTTGCTGAAACCCCCACTTTTTGCTCATGAAAATACCTCTTGTGATAAAAACACGACGTTTTGGCGAAAAAAAATGGGGTTTTGGCTGAGAAAAGGTGCTTTTTGGTCAAAAAAACTGTTTTTTGCTGACAAAATTTGAAATTTGCTGAGAATTTTCTCTTGCTCAAAACACGACGTTTTCACTGCTAAACGCACATTTTGGCCGACGAAAGCACATTTTCGGTGTCCAAAACACTGTTTTGCTGAAACAAAAAGCTTTTTAGCCCAAAAAACTGAAAAATGGCCATTTTGGCTCTCAAAACCAGGTTTTTGGCTGACGGCGTGCCCTGTTTGCTGAAACCCCCACTTTTTGCTCATGAAAATACCTCTTGTGATAAAAACACGACGTTTTGGCGAAAAAAAATGGGGTTTTGGCTGAGAAAAGGTGCTTTTTGGTCAAAAAAACTGTTTTTTGCTGACAAAATTTGAAATTTGCTGAGAATTTTCTCTTGCTCAAAACACGACGTTTTCACTGCTAAACGCACATTTTGGCCGACGAAAGCACATTTTCGGTGTCCAAAACACTGTTTTGCTGAAACAAAAAGCTTTTTAGCCCAAAAAACTGAAAAATGGCCATTTTGGCTCTCAAAACCAGGTTTTTCGCTGACGGCGTGCCCTGTTTGCTGAAACCCCCACTTTTTGCTCATGAAAATACCTCTTGAGATAAAAACACGACGTTTTGGCGAAAAAAAATGGGGTTTTGGCTGAGAAAAGGTGCTTTTTGGTCAAAAAAACTTTTTTTTGCTGACAAAATTTGAAATTTGCTGAGAATTTTCTCTTGCTCAAAACACGACGTTTTCACTGCTAAACGCACATTTTGGCCGACGAAAGCACATTTTCGGTGTCCAAAACACTGTTTTGCTGAAACAAAAAGCTTTTTAGCCCAAAAAACTGAAAAATGGCCATTTTGGCTCTCAAAACCAGGTTTTTCGCTGACGGCGTGCCCTGTTTGCTGAAACCCCCACTTTTTGCTCATGAAAATACCTCTTGTGATAAAAACACGACGTTTTGGCGAAAAAAAATGGGGTTTTGGCTGAGAAAAGGTGCTTTTTGGTCAAAAAAACTTTTTTTTGCTGACAAAATTTGAAATTTGCTGAGAATTTTCTCTTGCTCAAAACACGACGTTTTCACTGCTAAACGCACATTTTGGCCGACGAAAGCACATTTTCGGTGTCCAAAACACTGTTTTGCTGAAACAAAAAGCTTTTTAGCCCAAAAAACTGAAAAATGGCCATTTTGGCTCTCAAAACCAGGTTTTTCGCTGACGGCGTGCCCTGTTTGCTGAAACCCCCACTTTTTGCTCATGAAAATACCTCTTGAGATAAAAACACGACGTTTTGGCGAAAAAAAATGGGGTTTTGGCTGAGAAAAGGTGCTTTTTGGTCAAAAAAACTGTTTTTTGCTGACAAAATTTGAAATTTGCTGAGAATTTTCTCTTGCTCAAAACACGACGTTTTCACTGCTAAACGCACATTTTGGCCGACGAAAGCACATTTTCGGTGTCCAAAACACTGTTTTGCTGAAACAAAAAGCTTTTTAGCCCAAAAAACTGAAAAATGGCCATTTTGGCTCTCAAAACCAGGTTTTTCGCTGACGGCGTGCCCTGTTTGCTGAAACCCCCACTTTTTGCTCATGAAAATACCTCTTGAGATAAAAACACGACGTTTTGGCGAAAAAAAATGGGGTTTTGGCTGAGAAAAGGTGCTTTTTGGTCAAAAAAACTGTTTTTTGCTGACAAAATTTGAAATTTGCTGAGAATTTTCTCTTGCTCAAAACACGACGTTTTCACTGCTAAACGCACATTTTGGCCGACGAAAGCACATTTTCGGTCTCCAAAACACTGTTTTGCTGAAACAAAAAGCTTTTTAGCCCAAAAAACTGAAAAATGGCCATTTTGGCTCTCAAAACCAGGTTTTTCGCTGACGGCGTGCCCTGTTTGCTGAAACCCCCACTTTTTGCTCATGAAAATACCTCTTGAGATAAAAACACGACGTTTTGGCGGAAAAAAATGGGGTTTTGGCTGAGAAAAGGTGCTTTTTGGTCAAAAAAACTGTTTTTTGCTGACAAAATTTGAAATTTGCTGAGAATTTTCTCTTGCTCAAAACACGACGTTTTCACTGCTAAACGCACATTTTGGCCGACGAAAGCACATTTTCGGTCTCCAAAACACTGTTTTGCTGAAACAAAAAGCTTTTTAGCCCAAAAAACTGAAAAATGGCCATTTTGGCTCTCAAAACCAGGTTTTTCGCTGACGGCGTGCCCTGTTTGCTGAAACCCCCACTTTTTGCTCATGAAAATACCTCTTGAGATAAAAACACGACGTTTTGGCGGAAAAAAATGGGGTTTTGGCTGAGAAAAGGTGCTTTTTGGTCAAAAAAACTGTTTTTTGCTGACAAAATTTGAAATTTGCTGAGAATTTTCTCTTGCTCAAAACACGACGTTTTCACTGCTAAACGCACATTTTGGCCGACGAAAGCACATTTTCGGTGTCCAAAACACTGTTTTGCTGAAACAAAAAGCTTTTTAGCCCAAAAAACTGAAAAATGGCCATTTTGGCTCTCAAAACCAGGTTTTTCGCTGACGGCGTGCCCTGTTTGCTGAAACCCCCACTTTTTGCTCATGAAAATACCTCTTGAGATAAAAACACGACGTTTTTTTGAAAAAAAATGGGGTTTTGACTGAGAAAAGGTGCTTTTTGGTCAAAAAAACTGTTTTTTTGCTGACAAAATTTGAAATTTGCTGAGAATTTTCTCTTGCTCAAAACACGACGTTTTCACTGCTAAACGCACATTTTGGCCGACGAAAGCACATTTTCGGTGTCCAAAACACTGTTTTGCTGAAACAAAAAGCTTTTTAGCCCAAAAAACTGAAAAATGGCCATTTTGGCTCTCAAAACCAGGTTTTTCGCTGACGGCGTGCCCTGTTTGCTGAAACCCCCACTTTTTGCTCATGAAAATACCTCTTGAGATAAAAACACGACGTTTTGGCGAAAAAAAATGGGGTTTTGGCTGAGAAAAGGTGCTTTTTGGTCAAAAAAACTGTTTTTTGCTGACAAAATTTGAAATTTGCTGAGAATTTTCTCTTGCTCAAAACACGACGTTTTCACTGCTAAACGCACATTTTGGCCGACGAAAGCACATTTTCGGTGTCCAAAACACTGTTTTGCTGAAACAAAAAGCTTTTTAGCCCAAAAAACTGAGAAATGGCCATTTTGGCTCTCAAAACCAGGTTTTTCGCTGACGGCGTGCCCTGTTTGCTGAAACCCCCACTTTTTGCTCATGAAAATACCTCTTGAGATAAAAACACGACGTTTTGGCGAAAAAAAATGGGGTTTTGGCTGAGAAAAGGTGCTTTTTGGTCAAAAAAACTGTTTTTTGCTGACAAAATTTGAAATTTGCTGAGAATTTTCTCTTGCTCAAAACACGACGTTTTCACTGCTAAACGCACATTTTGGCCGACGAAAGCACATTTTCGGTGTCCAAAACACTGTTTTGCTGAAACAAAAAGCTTTTTAGCCCAAAAAACTGAAAAATGGCCATTTTGGCTCTCAAAACCAGGTTTTTCGCTGACGGCATGCCCTGTTTGCTGAAACCCCCACTTTTTGCTCATGAAAATACCTCTTGAGATAAAAACACGACGTTTTGGCTAAACAAAATGGGGTTTTGGCTGAGAAAAGGTGCTTTTTGGTCAAAAAAACTGTTTTTTTGCTGACAAAATTTGAAATTTGCTGAGAATTTTCTCTTGCTCAAAACACGACGTTTTCACTGCTAAACGCACATTTTGGCCGACAAAAGCACATTTTCGGTGTCCAAAACACTGTTTTGCTGAAACAAAAAGCTTTTTAGCCCAAAAAACTGAAAAATGGCCATTTTGGCTCTCAAAACCAGGTTTTTCGCTGACGGCGTGCCCTGTTTGCTGAAACCCCCACTTTTTGCTCATGAAAATACCTCTTGAGATAAAAACACGACGTTTTGGCGAAAAAAAATGGGGTTTTGGCTGAGAAAAGGTGCTTTTTGGTCAAAAAAACTGTTTTTTGCTGACAAAATTTGAAATTTGCTGAGAATTTTCTCTTGCTCAAAACACGACGTTTTCACTGCTAAACGCACATTTTGGCCGACGAAAGCACATTTTCGGTGTCCAAAACACTGTTTTGCTGAAACAAAAAGCTTTTTAGCCCAAAAAACTGAAAATTGGCCATTTTGGCTCTCAAAACCAGGTTTTTCGCTGACGGCATGCCCTGTTTGCTGAAACCCCCACTTTTTGCTCATGAAAATACCTCTTGAGATAAAAACACGACGTTTTGGCGAAACAAAATGGGGTTTTGGCTGAGAAAAGGTGCTTTTTGGTCAAAAAAACTGTTTTTTTGCTGACAAAATTTGAAATTTGCTGAGAATTTTCTCTTGCTCAAAACACGACGTTTTCACTGCTAAACGCACATTTTGGCCGACAAAAGCACATTTTCGGTGTCCAAAACACTGTTTTGCTGAAACAAAAAGCTTTTTAGCCCAAAAAACTGAAAAATGGCCATTTGGGCTCTCAAAACCAGGTTTTTCGCTGACGGCGTGCCCTGTTTGCTGAAACCCCCACTTTTTGCTCATGAAAATACCTCTTGAGATAAAAACACGACGTTTTGGCGAAAAAAAATGGGGTTTTGGCTGAGAAAAGGTGCTTTTTGGTCAAAAAAACTGTTTTTTGCTGACAAAATTTGAAATTTGCTGAGAATTTTCTCTTGCTCAAAACACGACGTTTTCACTGCTAAACGCACATTTTGGCCGACGAAAGCACATTTTCGGTGTCCAAAACACTGTTTTGCTGAAACAAAAAGCTTTTTAGCCCAAAAAACTGAAAAATGGCCATTTTGGCTCTCAAAACCAGGTTTTTCGCTGACGGCGTGCCCTGTTTGCTGAAACCCCCACTTTTTGCTCATGAAAATACCTCTTGAGATAAAAACACGACGTTTTGGCGAAAAAAAATGGGGTTTTGGCTGAGAAAAGGTGCTTTTTGGTCAAAAAAACTGTTTTTTGCTGACAAAATTTGAAATTTGCTGAGAATTTTCTCTTGCTCAAAACACGACGTTTTCACTGCTAAACGCACATTTTGGCCGACGAAAGCACATTTTCGGTGTCCAAAACACTGTTTTGCTGAAACAAAAAGCTTTTTAGCCCAAAAAACTGAAAAATGGCCATTTTGGCTCTCAAAACCAGGTTTTTCGCTGACGGCGTGCCCTGTTTGCTGAAACCCCCACTTTTTGCTCATGAAAATACCTCTTGAGATAAAAACACGACGTTTTGGCGAAAAAAAATGGGGTTTTGGCTGAGAAAAGGTGCTTTTTGGTCAAAAAAACTGTTTTTTGCTGACAAAATTTGAAATTTGCTGAGAATTTTCTCTTGCTCAAAACACGACGTTTTCACTGCTAAACGCACATTTTGGCCGACGAAAGCACATTTTCGGTGTCCAAAACACTGTTTTGCTGAAACAAAAAGCTTTTTAGCCCAAAAAACTGAAAAATGGCCATATTGGCTCTCAAAACCAGGTTTTTCGCTGACGGCGTGCCCTTTTTGCTGAAACCCCCACTTTTTGCTCATGAAAATACCTCTTGAGATAAAAACACGACGTTTTGGCGAAAAAAAATGGGGTTTTGGCTGAGAAAAGGTGCTTTTTGGTCAAAAAAACTGTTTTTTGCTGACAAAATTTGAAATTTGCTGAGAATTTTCTCTTGCTCAAAACACGACGTTTTCACTGCTAAACGCACATTTTGGCCGACGAAAGCACATTTTCGGTGTCCAAAACACTGTTTTGCTGAAACAAAAAGCTTTTTAGCCCAAAAAACTGAAAAATGGCCATTTTGGCTCTCAAAATCAGGTTTTTCGCTGACGGCGTGCCCTGTTTGCTGAAACCCCCACTTTTTGCTCATGAAAATACCTCTTGAGATAAAAACACGACGTTTTGGCGAAAAAAAATGGGGTTTTGGCTGAGAAAAGGTGCTTTTTGGTCAAAAAAACTGTTTTTTGCTGACAAAATTTGAAATTTGTTGAGAATTTTCTCTTGCTCAAAACACGACGTTTTCACTGCTAAACGCACATTTTGGCCGACGAAAGCACATTTTCGGTGTCCAAAACACTGTTTTGCTGAAACAAAAAGCTTTTTAGCCCAAAAAACTGAAAAATGGCCATTTTGGCTCTCAAAACCAGGTTTTTCGCTGACGGCGTGCCCTGTTTGCTGAAACCCTTACTTTTTGCTCATGAAAATACCTCTTGAGATAAAAACACGACGTTTTGGCGAAAAAAAATGGGGTTTTGGCTGAGAAAAGGTGCTTTTTGGTCAAAAAAACTGTTTTTTGCTGACAAAATTTGAAATTTGCTGAGAATTTTCTCTTGCTCAAAACACGACGTTTTCACTGCTAAACGCACATTTTGGCCGACGAAAGCACATTTTCGGTGTCCAAAACACTGTTTTGCTGAAACAAAAAGCTTTTTAGCCCAAAAAACTGAAAAATGGCCATTTTGGCTCTCAAAACCAGGTTTTTCGCTGACGGCGTGCCCTGTTTGCTGAAACCCCCACTTTTTGCTCATGAAAATACCTCTTGAGATAAAAACACGACGTTTTGGCGAAAAAAAATGGGGTTTTGGCTGAGAAAAGGTGCTTTTTGGTCAAAAAAACTGTTTTTTGCTGACAAAATTTGAAATTTGCTGAGAATTTTCTCTTGCTCAAAACACGACGTTTTCACTGCTAAACGCACATTTTGGCCGACGAAAGCACATTTTCGGTGTCCAAAACACTGTTTTGCTGAAACAAAAAGCTTTTTAGCCCAAAAAACTGAAAAATGGCCATTTTGGCTCTCAAAACCAGGTTTTTCGCTGACGGCGTGCCCTGTTTGCTGAAACCCCCACTTTTTGCTCATGAAAATACCTCTTGAGATAAAAACACGACGTTTTGGCGAAAAAAATGGGGTTTTGGCTGAGAAAAGGTGCTTTTTGGTCAAAAAAACTGTTTTTTGCTGACAAAATTTGAAATTTGCTGAGAATTTTCTTTTGCTCAAAACACGACGTTTTCACTGCTAAACGCACATTTTGGCCGACGAAAGCACATTTTCGGTACCAAAACACTGTTTTGCTGAAACCAAAAAGCTTTTTAGCCCAAAAAACTGAAAAATGGCCATTTTGGCTCTCAAAACCAGGTTTTTCGCTGACGGCGTGCCCTGTTTGCTGAAACCCCCACTTTTTGCTCATGAAAATACCTCTTGAGATAAAAACACGACGTTTTGGCGAAAAAAAATGGGGTTTTGGCTGAGAAAAGGTGCTTTTTGGTCAAAAAAACTGTTTTTTGCTGACAAAATTTGAAATTTCCTGAGAATTTTCTCTTGCTCAAAACACGACGTTTTCACTGCTAAACGCACATTTTGGCCGACGAAAGCACATTTTCGGTGTCCAAAACACTGTTTTGCTGAAACAAAAAGCTTTTTAGCCCAAAAAACTGAAAAATGGCCATTTTGGCTCTCAAAACCAGGTTTTTCGCTGACGGCGTGCCCTGTTTGCTGAACCCCCACTTTTTGCTCATGAAAATACCTCTTGAGATAAAAACACGACGTTTTGGCGAAAAAAAATGGGGTTTTGGCTGAGAAAAGGTGCTTTTTGGTCAAAAAAAACTGTTTTTTGCTGACAAAATTTGAAATTTGCTGAGAATTTTCTCTTGCTCAAAACACGACGTTTTCACTGCTAAACGCACATTTTGGCCGACGAAAGCACATTTTCGGTACCAAAACACTGTTTTGCTGAAACCAAAAAGCTTTTTAGCCCAAAAAACTGAAAAATGGCCATTTTGGCTCTCAAAACCAGGTTTTTCGCTGACGGCGTGCCCTGTTTGCTGAAACCCCCACTTTTTGCTCATGAAAATACCTCTTGAGATAAAAACACGACGTTTTGGCGAAAAAAAATGGGGTTTTGGCTGAGAAAAGGTGCTTTTTGGTCAAAAAAACTGTTTTTTGCTGACAAAATTTGAAATTTCCTGAGAATTTTCTCTTGCTCAAAACACGACGTTTTCACTGCTAAACGCACATTTTGGCCGACGAAAGCACATTTTCGGTGTCCAAAACACTGTTTTGCTGAAACAAAAAGCTTTTTAGCCCAAAAAACTGAAAAATGGCCATTTTGGCTCTCAAAACCAGGTTTTTCGCTGACGGCGTGCCCTGTTTGCTGAAACCCCCACTTTTTGCTCATGAAAATACCTCTTGAGATAAAAACACGACGTTTTGGCGAAAAAAAATGGGGTTTTGGCTGAGAAAAGGTGCTTTTTGGTCAAAAAAAACTGTTTTTTGCTGACAAAATTTGAAATTTGCTGAGAATTTTCTCTTGCTCAAAACACGACGTTTTCACTGCTAAACGCACATTTTGGCCGACGAAAGCACATTTTCGGTGTCCAAAACACTGTTTTGCTGAAACAAAAAGCTTTTTAGCCCAAAAAACTGAAAAATGGCCATTTTGGCTCTCAAAACCAGGTTTTTCGCTGACGGCGTGCCCTGTTTGCTGAAACCCCCACTTTTTGCTCATGAAAATACCTCTTGAGATAAAAACACGACGTTTTGGCGAAAAAAAATGGGGTTTTGGCTGAGAAAAGGTGCTTTTTGGTCAAAAAAACTGTTTTTTGCTGACAAAATTTGAAATTTCCTGAGAATTTTCTCTTGCTCAAAACACGACGTTTTCACTGCTAAACGCACATTTTGGCCGACGAAAGCACATTTTCGGTGTCCAAAACACTGTTTTGCTGAAACAAAAAGCTTTTTAGCCCAAAAAACTGAAAAATGGCCATTTTGGCTCTCAAAACCAGGTTTTTCGCTGACGGCGTGCCCTGTTTGCTGAAACCCCCACTTTTTGCTCATGAAAATACCTCTTGAGATAAAAACACGACGTTTTGGCGAAAAAAAATGGGGTTTTGGCTGAGAAAAGGTGCTTTTTGATCAAAAAAACTGTTTTTTGCTGACAAAATTTGAAATTTGCTGAGAATTTTCTCTTGCTCAAAACACGACGTTTTCACTGCTAAACGCACATTTTGGCCGACGAAAGCACATTTTCGGTACCAAAACACTGTTTTGCTGAAACCAAAAAGCTTTTTAGCCCAAAAAACTGAAAAATGGCCATTTTGGCTCTCAAAACCAGGTTTTTCGCTGACGGCGTGCCCTGTTTGCTGAAACCCCCACTTTTTGCTCATGAAAATACCTCTTGAGATAAAAACACGACGTTTTGGCGAAAAAAAATGGGGTTTTGGCTGAGAAAAGGTGCTTTTTGGTCAAAAAAACTGTTTTTTGCTGACAAAATTTGAAATTTGCTGAGAATTTTCTCTTGCTCAAAACACGACGTTTTCACTGCTAAACGCACATTTTGGCCGACGAAAGCACATTTTCGGTGTCCAAAACACTGTTTTGCTGAAACAAAAAGCTTTTTAGCCCAAAAAACTGAAAAATGGCCATTTTGGCTCTCAAAACCAGGTTTTTCGCTGACGGCGTGCCCTGTTTGCTGAAACCCCCACTTTTTGCTCATGAAAATACCTCTTGAGATAAAAACACGACGTTTTGGCGAAAAAAAATGGGGTTTTGGCTGAGAAGAGGTGCTTTTTGGTCAAAAAAACTGTTTTTTGCTGACAAAATTTGAAATTTGCTGAGAATTTTCTCTTGCTCAAAACACGACGTTTTCACTGCTAAACGCACATTTTGGCCGACGAAAGCACATTTTCGGTGTCCAAAACACTGTTTTGCTGAAACAAAAAGCTTTTTAGCCCAAAAAACTGAAAAATGGCCATTTTGGCTCTCAAAACCAGGTTTTTCGCTGACGGCATGCCCTGTTTGCTGAAACCCCCACTTTTTGCTCATGAAAATACCTCTTGAGATAAAAACACGACGTTTTGGCGAAAAAAAATGGGGTTTTGGCTGAGAAAAGGTGCTTTTTGGTCAAAAAAAACTGTTTTTTGCTGACAAAATTTGAAATTTGCTGAGAATTTTCTCTTGCTCAAAACACGACGTTTTCACTGCTAAACGCACATTTTGGCCGACGAAAGCACATTTTCGGTGTCCAAAACACTGTTTTGCTGAAACAAAAAGCTTTTTAGCCCAAAAAACTGAAAAATGGCCATTTTGGCTCTCAAAACCAGGTTTTTCGCTGACGGCGTGCCCTGTTTGCTGAAACCCCCACTTTTTGCTCATGAAAATACCTCTTGAGATAAAAACACGACGTTTTGGCGAAAAAAAATGGGGTTTTGGCTGAGAAAAGGTGCTTTTTGGTCAAAAAAACTGTTTTTTGCTGACAAAATTTGAAATTTGCTGAGAATTTTCTCTTGCTCAAAACACGACGTTTTCACTGCTAAACGCACATTTTGGCCGACGAAAGCACATTTTCGGTGTCCAAAACACTGTTTTGCTGAAACAAAAAGCTTTTTAGCCCAAAAAACTGAAAAATGGCCATTTTGGCTCTCAAAACCAGGTTTTTCGCTGACGGCGTGCCCTGTTTGCTGAAACCCCCACTTTTTGCTCATGAAAATACCTCTTGTGATAAAAACACGACGTTTTGGCGAAAAAAAATGGGGTTTTGGCTGAGAAAAGGTGCTTTTTGGTCAAAAAAACTGTTTTTTGCTGACAAAATTTGAAATTTGCTGAGAATTTTCTCTTGCTCAAAACACGACGTTTTCACTGCTAAACGCACATTTTGGCCGACGAAAGCACATTTTCGGTGTCCAAAACACTGTTTTGCTGAAACAAAAAGCTTTTTAGCCCAAAAAACTGAAAAATGGCCATTTTGGCTCTCAAAACCAGGTTTTTCGCTGACGGCGTGCCCTGTTTGCTGAAACCCCCACTTTTTGCTCATGAAAATACCTCTTGTGATAAAAACACGACGTTTTGGCGAAAAAAAATGGGGTTTTGGCTGAGAAAAGGTGCTTTTTGGTCAAAAAAACTGTTTTTTGCTGACAAAATTTGAAATTTGCTGAGAATTTTCTCTTGCTCAAAACACGACGTTTTCACTGCTAAACGCACATTTTGGCCGACGAAAGCACATTTTCGGTGTCCAAAACACTGTTTTGCTGAAACAAAAAGCTTTTTAGCCCAAAAAACTGAAAAATGGCCATTTTGGCTCTCAAAACCAGGTTTTTCGCTGACGGCGTGCCCTGTTTGCTGAAACCCCCACTTTTTGCTCATGAAAATACCTCTTGAGATAAAAACACGACGTTTTGGCGAAAAAAAATGGGGTTTTGGCTGAGAAAAGGTGCTTTTTGGTCAAAAAAACTGTTTTTTGCTGACAAAATTTGAAATTTGCTGAGAATTTTCTCTTGCTCAAAACACGACGTTTTCACTGCTAAACGCACATTTTGGCCGACGAAAGCACATTTTCGGTGTCCAAAACACTGTTTTGCTGAAACAAAAAGCTTTTTAGCCCAAAAAACTGAAAAATGGCCATTTTGGCTCTCAAAACCAGGTTTTTCGCTGACGGCGTGCCCTGTTTGCTGAAACCCCCACTTTTTGCTCATGAAAATACCTCTTGAGATAAAAACACGACGTTTTGGCGAAAAAAAATGGGGTTTTGGCTGAGAAAAGGTGCTTTTTGGTCAAAAAAACTGTTTTTTGCTGACAAAATTTGAAATTTGCTGAGAATTTTCTCTTGCTCAAAACACGACGTTTTCACTGCTAAACGCACATTTTGGCCGACGAAAGCACATTTTCGGTGTCCAAAACACTGTTTTGCTGAAACAAAAAGCTTTTTAGCCCAAAAAACTGAAAAATGGCCATTTTGGCTCTCAAAACCAGGTTTTTCGCTGACGGCGTGCCCTGTTTGCTGAAACCCCCACTTTTTGCTCATGAAAATACCTCTTGAGATAAAAACACGACGTTTTGGCGAAAAAAAATGGGGTTTTGGCTGAGAAAAGGTGCTTTTTGGTCAAAAAAACTGTTTTTTGCTGACAAAATTTGAAATTTGCTGAGAATTTTCTCTTGCTCAAAACACGACGTTTTCACTGCTAAACGCACATTTTGGCCGACGAAAGCACATTTTCGGTGTCCAAAACACTGTTTTGCTGAAACAAAAAGCTTTTTAGCCCAAAAAACTGAAAAATGGCCATTTTGGCTCTCAAAACCAGGTTTTTCGCTGACGGCGTGCCCTGTTTGCTGAAACCCCCACTTTTTGCTCATGAAAATACCTCTTGAGATAAACACACGACGTTTTGGCGAAAAAAAATGGGGTTTTGGCTGAGAAAAGGTGCTTTTTGGTCAAAAAAACTGTTTTTTGCTGACAAAATTTGAAATTTGCTGAGAATTTTCTCTTGCTCAAAACACGACGTTTTCACTGGTAAACGCACATTTTGGCCGACGAAAGCACATTTTCGGTGTCCAAAACACTGTTTTGCTGAAACAAAAAGCTTTTTAGCCCAAAAAACTGAAAAATGGCCATTTTGGCTCTCAAAACCAGGTTTTTCGCTGACGGCGTGCCCTGTTTGCTGAAACCCCCACTTTTTGCTCATGAAAATACCTCTTGAGATAAAAACACGACGTTTTGGCGAAAAAAAATGGGGTTTTGGCTGAGAAAAGGTGCTTTTTGGTCAAAAAAACTGTTTTTTGCTGACAAAATTTGAAATTTGCTGAGAATTTTCTCTTGCTCAAAACACGACGTTTTCACTGCTAAACGCACATTTTGGCCGACGAAAGCACATTTTCGGTGTCCAAAACACTGTTTTGCTGAAACAAAAAGCTTTTTAGCCCAAAAAACTGAAAAATGGCCATATTGGCTCTCAAAACCAGGTTTTTCGCTGACGGCGTGCCCTGTTTGCTGAAACCCCCACTTTTTGCTCATGAAAATACCTCTTGAGATAAAAACACGACGTTTTGTTGAAAAAAAATGGGGTTTTGGCTGAGAAAAGGTGCTTTTTGGTCAAAAAAACTGTTTTTTTGCTGACTAAAATTTGAAATTTGCTGAGAATTTTCTCTTGCTCAAAACACGACGTTTTCACTGCTAAACGCACATTTTGGCCGACGAAAGCACATTTTCGGTGTCCAAAACACTGTTTTGCTGAAACAAAAAGCTTTTTAGCCCAAAAAACTGAAAAATGGCCATTTTGGCTCTCAAAACCAGGTTTTTCGCTGACGGCGTGCCCTGTTTGCTGAAACCCCCACTTTTTGCTCATGAAAATACCTCTTGAGATAAAAACACGACGTTTTGTTGAAAAAAAATGGGGTTTTGGCTGAGAAAAGGTGCTTTTTGGTCAAAAAAACTGTTTTTTTGCTGACTAAAATTTGAAATTTGCTGAGAATTTTCTCTTGCTCAAAACACGACGTTTTCACTGCTAAACGCACATTTTGGCCGACGAAAGCACATTTTCGGTGTCCAAAACACTGTTTTGCTGAAACAAAAAGCTTTTTAGCCCAAAAAACTGAAAAATGGCCATTTTGGCTCTCAAAACCAGGTTTTTCGCTGACGGCGTGCCCTGTTTGCTGAAACCCCCACTTTTTGCTCATGAAAATACC
The DNA here is from genome assembly GCA_964019055.1 of Anthopleura xanthogrammica. NCBI lineage: Eukaryota > Metazoa > Cnidaria > Anthozoa > Actiniaria > Actiniidae > Anthopleura > Anthopleura xanthogrammica. Next base: position 3,472,141 of record OZ025208.1, on the reverse strand, counting down.
TCTTGAGATAAAAACACGACGTTTTGGCGAAAAAAAATGGGGTTTTGGCTGAGAAAAGGTGCTTTTTGGTCAAAAAAACTGTTTTTTGCTGACAAAATTTGAAATTTGCTGAGAATTTTCTCTTGCTCAAAACACGACGTTTTCACTGGTAAACGCACATTTTGGCCGACGAAAGCACATTTTCGGTGTCCAAAACACTGTTTTGCTGAAACAAAAAGCTTTTTAGCCCAAAAAACTGAAAAATGGCCATTTTGGCTCTCAAAACCAGGTTTTTCGCTGACGGCGTGCCCTGTTTGCTGAAACCCCCACTTTTTGCTCATGATAATACCTCTTGAGATAAAAACACGACGTTTTGGCGAAAAAAAATGGGGTTTTGGCTGAGAAAAGGTGCTTTTTGGTCAAAAAAACTGTTTTTTGCTGACAAAATTTGAAATTTGCTGAGAATTTTCTCTTGCTCAAAACACGACGTTTTCACTGCTAAACGCACATTTTGGCCGACGAAAGCACATTTTCGGTGTCCAAAACACTGTTTTGCTGAAACAAAAAGCTTTTTAGCCCAAAAAACTGAAAAATGGCCATTTTGGCTCTCAAAACCAGGTTTTTCGCTGACAGCGTGCCCTGTTTGCTGAAACCCCCACTTTTTGCTCATGAAAATACCTCTTGAGATAAACACACGACGTTTTGGCGGAAAAAAATGGGGTTTTGGCTGAGAAAAGGTGCTTTTTGGTCAAAAAAACTGTTTTTTGCTGACAAAATTTGAAATTTGCTGAGAATTTTCTCTTGCTCAAAACACGACGTTTTCACTGCTAAACGCACATTTTGGCCGACGAAAGCACATTCTCGGTGTCCAAAACACTGTTTTGCTGAAACAAATAGCTTTTTAGCCCAAAAAACTGAAAAATGGCCATTTTGGCTCTCAAAACCAGGTTTTTCGCTGACGGCGTGCCCTGTTTGCTGAAACCCCCACTTTTTGCTCATGAAAATACCTCTTGAGATAAAAACACGACGTTTTGGCGAAAAAAAAATGGGGTTTTGGCTGAGAAAAGGTGCTTTTTGGTCAAAAAAACTGTTTTTTGCTGACAAAATTTGAAATTTGCTGAGAATTTTCTCTTGCTCAAAACACGACGTTTTCACTGGTAAACGCACATTTTGGCCGACGAAAGCACATTTTCGGTGTCCAAAACACTGTTTTGCTGAAACAAAAAGCTTTTTAGCCCAAAAAACTGAAAAATGGCCATTTTGGCTCTCAAAACCAGGTTTTTCGCTGACGGCGTGCCCTGTTTGCTGAAACCCCCACTTTTTGCTCATGAAAATACCTCTTGAGATAAACACACGACGTTTTGGCGAAAAAAAATGGGGTTTTGGCTGAGAAAAGGTGCTTTTTGGTCAAAAAAACTGTTTTTTGCTGACAAAATTTGAAATTTGCTGAGAATTTTCTCTTGCTCAAAACACGACGTTTTCACTGCTAAACGCACATTTTGGCCGACGAAAGCACATTTTCGGTGTCCAAAACACTGTTTTGCTGAAACAAAAAGCTTTTTAGCCCAAAAAACTGAAAAATGGCCATTTTGGCTCTCAAAACCAGGTTTTTCGCTGACGGCGTGCCCTGTTTGCTGAAACCCCCACTTTTTGCTCATGAAAATACCTCTTGAGATAAAAACACGACGTTTTGGCGAAAAAAAATGGGGTTTTGGCTGAGAAAAGGTGCTTTTTGGTCAAAAAAACTGTTTTTTGCTGACAAAATTTGAAATTTGCTGAGAATTTTCTCTTGCTCAAAACACGACGTTTTCACTGCTAAACGCACATTTTGGCCGACGAAAGCACATTTTCGGTGTCCAAAACACTGTTTTGCTGAAACAAAAAGCTTTTTAGCCCAAAAAACTGAAAAATGGCCATTTTGGCTCTCAAAACCAGGTTTTTCGCTGACGGCGTGCCCTGTTTGCTGAAACCCCCACTTTTTGCTCATGAAAATACCTCTTGAGATAAAAACACGACGTTTTGGCGAAAAAAAATGGGGTTTTGGCTGAGAAAAGGTGCTTTTTGGTCAAAAAAACTGTTTTTTTGCTGACAAAATTTGAAATTTGCTGAGAATTTTCTCTTGCTCAAAACACGACGTTTTCACTGCTAAACGCACATTTTGGCCGACGAAAGCACATTTTCGGTGTCCAAAACACTGTTTTGCTGAAACAAAAAGCTTTTTAGCCCAAAAAACTGAAAAATGGCCATTTTGGCTCTCAAAACCAGGTTTTTGGCTGACGGCGTGCCCTGTTTGCTGAAACCCCCACTTTTTGCTCATGCAAATACCTCTTGTGATAAAAACACGACGTTTTGGCGAAAAAAAATGGGGTTTTGGCTGAGAAAAGGTGCTTTTTGGTCAAAAAAACTGTTTTTTGCTGACAAAATTTGAAATTTGCTGAGAATTTTCTCTTGCTCAAAACACGACGTTTTCACTGCTAAACGCACATTTTGGCCGACGAAAGCACATTTTCGGTGTCCAAAACACTGTTTTGCTGAAACAAAAAGCTTTTTAGCCCAAAAAACTGAAAAATGGCCATATTGGCTCTCAAAACCAGGTTTTTCGCTGACGGCGTGCCCTGTTTGCTGAAACCCCCACTTTTTGCTCATGAAAATACCTCTTGAGATAAAAACACGACGTTTTGGCGAAAAAAAATGGGGTTTTGGCTGAGAAAAGGTGCTTTTTGGTCAAAAAAACTGTTTTTTGCTGACAAAATTTGAAATTTGCTGAGAATTTTCTCTTGCTCAAAACACGACGTTTTCACTGCTAAACGCACATTTTGGCCGACGAAAGCACATTTTCGGTGTCCAAAACACTGTTTTGCTGAAACAAAAAGCTTTTTAGCCCAAAAAACTGAAAAATGGCCATTTTGGCTCTCAAAACCAGGTTTTTCGCTGACGGCGTGCCCTGTTTGCTGAAACCCCCACTTTTTGCTCATGAAAATACCTCTTGAGATAAAAACACGACGTTTTGGCGAAAAAAAATGGGGTTTTGGCTGAGAAAAGGTGCTTTTTGGTCAAAAAAACTTTTTTTTGCTGACAAAATTTGAAATTTGCTGAGAATTTTCTCTTGCTCAAAACACGACGTTTTCACTGCTAAACGCACATTTTGGCCGACGAAAGCACATTTTCGGTGTCCAAAACACTGTTTTGCTGAAACAAAAAGCTTTTTAGCCCAAAAAACTGAAAAATGGCCATTTTGGCTCTCAAAACCAGGTTTTTGGCTGACGGCGTGCCCTGTTTGCTGAAACCCCCACTTTTTGCTCATGAAAATACCTCTTGTGATAAAAACACGACGTTTTGGCGAAAAAAAATGGGGTTTTGGCTGAGAAAAGGTGCTTTTTGGTCAAAAAAACTGTTTTTTGCTGACAAAATTTGAAATTTGCTGAGAATTTTCTCTTGCTCAAAACACGACGTTTTCACTGCTAAACGCACATTTTGGCCGACGAAAGCACATTTTCGGTGTCCAAAACACTGTTTTGCTGAAACAAAAAGCTTTTTAGCCCAAAAAACTGAAAAATGGCCATTTTGGCTCTCAAAACCAGGTTTTTCGCTGACGGCGTGCCCTGTTTGCTGAAACCCCCACTTTTTGCTCATGAAAATACCTCTTGAGATAAAAACACGACGTTTTGGCGAAAAAAAATGGGGTTTTGGCTGAGAAAAGGTGCTTTTTGGTCAAAAAAACTTTTTTTTGCTGACAAAATTTGAAATTTGCTGAGAATTTTCTCTTGCTCAAAACACGACGTTTTCACTGCTAAACGCACATTTTGGCCGACGAAAGCACATTTTCGGTGTCCAAAACACTGTTTTGCTGAAACAAAAAGCTTTTTAGCCCAAAAAACTGAAAAATGGCCATTTTGGCTCTCAAAACCAGGTTTTTGGCTGACGGCGTGCCCTGTTTGCTGAAACCCCCACTTTTTGCTCATGAAAATACCTCTTGTGATAAAAACACGACGTTTTGGCGAAAAAAAATGGGGTTTTGGCTGAGAAAAGGTGCTTTTTGGTCAAAAAAACTGTTTTTTGCTGACAAAATTTGAAATTTGCTGAGAATTTTCTCTTGCTCAAAACACGACGTTTTCACTGCTAAACGCACATTTTGGCCGACGAAAGCACATTTTCGGTGTCCAAAACACTGTTTTGCTGAAACAAAAAGCTTTTTAGCCCAAAAAACTGAAAAATGGCCATTTTGGCTCTCAAAACCAGGTTTTTCGCTGACGGCGTGCCCTGTTTGCTGAAACCCCCACTTTTTGCTCATGAAAATACCTCTTGAGATAAAAACACGACGTTTTGGCGAAAAAAAATGGGGTTTTGGCTGAGAAAAGGTGCTTTTTGGTCAAAAAAACTTTTTTTTGCTGACAAAATTTGAAATTTGCTGAGAATTTTCTCTTGCTCAAAACACGACGTTTTCACTGCTAAACGCACATTTTGGCCGACGAAAGCACATTTTCGGTGTCCAAAACACTGTTTTGCTGAAACAAAAAGCTTTTTAGCCCAAAAAACTGAAAAATGGCCATTTTGGCTCTCAAAACCAGGTTTTTCGCTGACGGCGTGCCCTGTTTGCTGAAACCCCCACTTTTTGCTCATGAAAATACCTCTTGTGATAAAAACACGACGTTTTGGCGAAAAAAAATGGGGTTTTGGCTGAGAAAAGGTGCTTTTTGGTCAAAAAAACTGTTTTTTGCTGACAAAATTTGAAATTTGCTGAGAATTTTCTCTTGCTCAAAACACGACGTTTTCACTGCTAAACGCACATTTTGGCCGACGAAAGCACATTTTCGGTGTCCAAAACACTGTTTTGCTGAAACAAAAAGCTTTTTAGCCCAAAAAACTGAAAAATGGCCATTTTGGCTCTCAAAACCAGGTTTTTCGCTGACGGCGTGCCCTGTTTGCTGAAACCCCCACTTTTTGCTCATGAAAATACCTCTTGAGATAAAAACACGACGTTTTGGCGAAAAAAAATGGGGTTTTGGCTGAGAAAAGGTGCTTTTTGGTCAAAAAAACTGTTTTTTGCTGACAAAATTTGAAATTTGCTGAGAATTTTCTCTTGCTCAAAACACGACGTTTTCACTGCTAAACGCACATTTTGGCCGACGAAAGCACATTTTCGGTGTCCAAAACACTGTTTTGCTGAAACAAAAAGCTTTTTAGCCCAAAAAACTGAAAAATGGCCATTTTGGCTCTCAAAACCAGGTTTTTCGCTGACGGCGTGCCCTGTTTGCTGAAACCCCCACTTTTTGCTCATGAAAATACCTCTTGTGATAAAAACACGACGTTTTGGCGAAAAAAAATGGGGTTTTGGCTGAGAAAAGGTGCTTTTTGGTCAAAAAAACTGTTTTTTGCTGACAAAATTTGAAATTTGCTGAGAATTTTCTCTTGCTCAAAACACGACGTTTTCACTGCTAAACGCACATTTTGGCCGACGAAAGCACATTTTCGGTGTCCAAAACACTGTTTTGCTGAAACAAAAAGCTTTTTAGCCCAAAAAACTGAAAAATGGCCATTTTGGCTCTCAAAACCAGGTTTTTCGCTGACGGCGTGCCCTGTTTGCTGAAACCCCCACTTTTTGCTCATGAAAATACCTCTTGAGATAAAAACACGACGTTTTGGCGAAAAAAAATGGGGTTTTGGCTGAGAAAAGGTGCTTTTTGGTCAAAAAAACTGTTTTTTGCTGACAAAATTTGAAATTTGCTGAGAATTTTCTCTTGCTCAAAACACGACGTTTTCACTGCTAAACGCACATTTTGGCCGACGAAAGCACATTTTCGGTGTCCAAAACACTGTTTTGCTGAAACAAAAAGCTTTTTAGCCCAAAAAACTGAAAAATGGCCATTTTGGCTCTCAAAACCAGGTTTTTCGCTGACGGCGTGCCCTGTTTGCTGAAACCCCCACTTTTTGCTCATGAAAATACCTCTTGAGATAAAAACACGACGTTTTGGCGAAAAAAAATGGGGTTTTGGCTGAGAAAAGGTGCTTTTTGGTCAAAAAAACTGTTTTTTGCTGACAAAATTTGAAATTTGCTGAGAATTTTCTCTTGCTCAAAACACGACGTTTTCACTGCTAAACGCACATTTTGGCCGACGAAAGCACATTTTCGGTGTCCAAAACACTGTTTTGCTGAAACAAAAAGCTTTTTAGCCCAAAAAACTGAAAAATGGCCATTTTGGCTCTCAAAACCAGGTTTTTCGCTGACGGCGTGCCCTGTTTGCTGAAACCCCCACTTTTTGCTCATGAAAATACCTCTTGAGATAAAAACACGACGTTTTGGCGAAAAAAAATGGGGTTTTGGCTGAGAAAAGGTGCTTTTTGGTCAAAAAAACTGTTTTTTGCTGACAAAATTTGAAATTTGCTGAGAATTTTCTCTTGCTCAAAACACGACGTTTTCACTGCTAAACGCACATTTTGGCCGACGAAAGCACATTTTCGGTGTCCAAAACACTGTTTTGCTGAAACAAAAAGCTTTTTAGCCCAAAAAACTGAAAAATGGCCATTTTGGCTCTCAAAACCAGGTTTTTCGCTGACGGCGTGCCCTGTTTGCTGAAACCCCCACTTTTTGCTCATGAAAATACCTCTTGAGATAAAAACACGACGTTTTGGCGAAAAAAAATGGGGTTTTGGCTGAGAAAAGGTGCTTTTTGGTCAAAAAAACTGTTTTTTGCTGACAAAATTTGAAATTTGCTGAGAATTTTCTCTTGCTCAAAACACGACGTTTTCACTGCTAAACGCACATTTTGGCCGACGAAAGCACATTTTCGGTGTCCAAAACACTGTTTTGCTGAAACAAAAAGCTTTTTAGCCCAAAAAACTGAAAAATGGCCATTTTGGCTCTCAAAACCAGGTTTTTCGCTGACGGCGTGCCCTGTTTGCTGAAACCCCCACTTTTTGCTCATGAAAATACCTCTTGAGATAAAAACACGACGTTTTGGCGAAAAAAAATGGGGTTTTGGCTGAGAAAAGGTGCTTTTTGGTCAAAAAAACTGTTTTTTGCTGACAAAATTTGAAATTTGCTGAGAATTTTCTCTTGCTCAAAACACGACGTTTTCACTGCTAAACGCACATTTTGGCCGACGAAAGCACATTTTCGGTGTCCAAAACACTGTTTTGCTGAAACAAAAAGCTTTTTAGCCCAAAAAACTGAAAAATGGCCATTTTGGCTCTCAAAACCAGGTTTTTCGCTGACGGCGTGCCCTGTTTGCTGAAACCCCCACTTTTTGCTCATGAAAATACCTCTTGAGATAAAAACACGACGTTTTGGCGAAAAAAAATGGGGTTTTGGCTGAGAAAAGGTGCTTTTTGGTCAAAAAAACTGTTTTTTGCTGACAAAATTTGAAATTTGCTGAGAATTTTCTCTTGCTCAAAACACGACGTTTTCACTGCTAAACGCACATTTTGGCCGACGAAAGCACATTTTCGGTGTCCAAAACACTGTTTTGCTGAAACAAAAAGCTTTTTAGCCCAAAAAACTGAAAAATGGCCATTTTGGCTCTCAAAACCAGGTTTTTCGCTGACGGCGTGCCCTGTTTGCTGAAACCCCCACTTTTTGCTCATGAAAATACCTCTTGAGATAAAAACACGACGTTTTGGCGAAAAAAAATGGGGTTTTGGCTGAGAAAAGGTGCTTTTTGGTCAAAAAAACTGTTTTTTGCTGACAAAATTTGAAATTTGCTGAGAATTTTCTCTTGCTCAAAACACGACGTTTTCACTGCTAAACGCACATTTTGGCCGACGAAAGCACATTTTCGGTGTCCAAAACACTGTTTTGCTGAAACAAAAAGCTTTTTAGCCCAAAAAACTGAAAAATGGCCATTTTGGCTCTCAAAACCAGGTTTTTCGCTGACGGCGTGCCCTGTTTGCTGAAAGCCCCACTTTTTGCTCATGAAAATACCTCTTGAGATAAAAACACGACGTTTTGGCGAAAAAAAATGGGGTTTTGGCTGAGAAAAGGTGCTTTTTGGTCAAAAAAACTGTTTTTTGCTGACAAAATTTGAAATTTGCTGAGAATTTTCTCTTGCTCAAAACACGACGTTTTCACTGCTAAACGCACATTTTGGCCGACGAAAGCACATTTTCGGTGTCCAAAACACTGTTTTGCTGAAACAAAAAGCTTTTTAGCCCAAAAAACTGAAAAATGGCCATTTTGGCTCTCAAAACCAGGTTTTTCGCTGACGGCGTGCCCTGTTTGCTGAAACCCCCACTTTTTGCTCATGAAAATACCTCTTGAGATAAAAACACGACGTTTTGGCGAAAAAAAATGGGGTTTTGGCTGAGAAAAGGTGCTTTTTGGTCAAAAAAACTGTTTTTTGCTGACAAAATTTGAAATTTGCTGAGAATTTTCTCTTGCTCAAAACACGACGTTTTCACTGCTAAACGCACATTTTGGCCGACGAAAGCACATTTTCGGTGTCCAAAACACTGTTTTGCTGAAACAAAAAGCTTTTTAGCCCAAAAAACTGAAAAATGGCCATTTTGGCTCTCAAAACCAGGTTTTTCGCTGACGGCGTGCCCTGTTTGCTGAAACCCCCACTTTTTGCTCATGAAAATACCTCTTGAGATAAAAACACGACGTTTTGGCGAAAAAAAATGGGGTTTTGGCTGAGAAAAGGTGCTTTTTGGTCAAAAAAACTGTTTTTTGCTGACAAAATTTGAAATTTGCTGAGAATTTTCTCTTGCTCAAAACACGACGTTTTCACTGCTAAACGCACATTTTGGCCGACGAAAGCACATTTTCGGTGTCCAAAACACTGTTTTGCTGAAACAAAAAGCTTTTTAGCCCAAAAAACTGAAAAATGGCCATTTCGGCTCTCAAAACCAGGTTTTTCGCTGACGGCGTGCCCTGTTTGCTGAAACCCCCACTTTTTGCTCATGAAAATACCTCTTGAGATAAAAACACGACGTTTTGGCGAAAAAAAATTGGGTTTTGGCTGAGAAAAGGTGCTTTTTGGTCAAAAAAACTGTTTTTTGCTGACAAAATTTGAAATTTGCTGAGAATTTTCTCTTGCTCAAAACACGACGTTTTCACTGCTAAACGCACATTTTGGCCGACGAAAGCACATTTTCGGTGTCCAAAACACTGTTTTGCTGAAACAAAAAGCTTTTTAGCCCAAAAAACTGAAAAATGGCCATTTTGGCTCTCAAAACCAGGTTTTTCGCTGACGGCGTGCCCTGTTTGCTGAAAGCCCCACTTTTTGCTCATGAAAATACCTCTTGAGATAAAAACACGACGTTTTGGCGAAAAAAAATGGGGTTTTGGCTGAGAAAAGGTGCTTTTTGGTCAAAAAAACTGTTTTTTGCTGACAAAATTTGAAATTTGCTGAGAATTTTCTCTTGCTCAAAACACGACGTTTTCACTGCTAAACGCACATTTTGGCCGACGAAAGCACATTTTCGGTGTCCAAAACACTGTTTTGCTGAAACAAAAAGCTTTTTAGCCCAAAAAACTGAAAAATGGCCATTTTGGCTCTCAAAACCAGGTTTTTCGCTGACGGCGTGCCCTGTTTGCTGAAACCCCCACTTTTTGCTCATGAAAATACCTCTTGAGATAAAAACACGACGTTTTGGCGAAAAAAAATGGGGTTTTGGCTGAGAAAAGGTGCTTTTTGGTCAAAAAAACTGTTTTTTGCTGACAAAATTTGAAATTTGCTGAGAATTTTCTCTTGCTCAAAACACGACGTTTTCACTGCTAAACGCACATTTTGGCCGACGAAAGCACATTTTCGGTGTCCAAAACACTGTTTTGCTGAAACAAAAAGCTTTTTAGCCCAAAAAACTGAAAAATGGCCATTTTGGCTCTCAAAACCAGGTTTTTCGCTGACGGCGTGCCCTGTTTGCTGAAACCCCCACTTTTTGCTCATGAAAATACCTCTTGAGATAAAAACACGACGTTTTGGCGAAAAAAAATGGGGTTTTGGCTGAGAAAAGGTGCTTTTTGGTCAAAAAAACTGTTTTTTGCTGACAAAATTTGAAATTTGCTGAGAATTTTCTCTTGCTCAAAACACGACGTTTTCACTGCTAAACGCACATTTTGGCCGACGAAAGCACATTTTCGGTGTCCAAAACACTGTTTTGCTGAAACAAAAAGCTTTTTAGCCCAAAAAACTGAAAAATGGCCATTTTGGCTCTCAAAACCAGGTTTTTCGCTGACGGCGTGCCCTGTTTGCTGAAACCCCCACTTTTTGCTCATGAAAATACCTCTTGAGATAAAAACACGACGTTTTGGCGAAAAAAAATGGGGTTTTGGCTGAGAAAAGGTGCTTTTTGGTCAAAAAAACTGTTTTTTGCTGACAAAATTTGAAATTTGCTGAGAATTTTCTCTTGCTCAAAACACGACGTTTTCACTGCTAAACGCACATTTTGGCCGACGAAAGCACATTTTCGGTGTCCAAAACACTGTTTTGCTGAAACAAAAAGCTTTTTAGCCCAAAAAACTGAAAAATGGCCATTTTGGCTCTCAAAACCAGGTTTTTCGCTGACGGCGTGCCCTGTTTGCTGAAAGCCCCACTTTTTGCTCATGAAAATACCTCTTGAGATAAAAACACGACGTTTTGGCGAAAAAAAATGGGGTTTTGGCTGAGAAAAGGTGCTTTTTGGTCAAAAAAACTGTTTTTTGCTGACAAAATTTGAAATTTGCTGAGAATTTTCTCTTGCTCAAAACACGACGTTTTCACTGCTAAACGCACATTTTGGCCGACGAAAGCACATTTTCGGTGTCCAAAACACTGTTTTGCTGAAACAAAAAGCTTTTTAGCCCAAAAAACTGAAAAATGGCCATTTTGGCTCTCAAAACCAGGTTTTTCGCTGACGGCGTGCCCTGTTTGCTGAAACCCCCACTTTTTGCTCATGAAAATACCTCTTGAGATAAAAACACGACGTTTTGGCGAAAAAAAATGGGGTTTTGGCTGAGAAAAGGTGCTTTTTGGTCAAAAAAACTGTTTTTTGCTGACAAAATTTGAAATTTGCTGAGAATTTTCTCTTGCTCAAAACACGACGTTTTCACTGCTAAACGCACATTTTGGCCGACGAAAGCACATTTTCGGTGTCCAAAACACTGTTTTGCTGAAACAAAAAGCTTTTTAGCCCAAAAAACTGAAAAATGGCCATTTTGGCTCTCAAAACCAGGTTTTTCGCTGACGGCGTGCCCTGTTTGCTGAAACCCCCACTTTTTGCTCATGAAAATACCTCTTGAGATAAAAACACGACGTTTTGGCGAAAAAAATGGGGTTTTGGCTGAGAAAAGGTGCTTTTTGGTCAAAAAAACTGTTTTTTGCTGACAAAATTTGAAATTTGCTGAGAATTTTCTCTTGCTCAAAACACGACGTTTTCACTGCTAAACGCACATTTTGGCCGACGAAAGCACATTTTCGGTGTCCAAAACACTGTTTTGCTGAAACAAAAAGCTTTTTAGCCCAAAAAACTGAAAAATGGCCATTTTGGCTCTCAAAACCAGGTTTTTCGCTGACGGCGTGCCCTGTTTGCTGAAACCCCCACTTTTTGCTCATGAAAATACCTCTTGAGATAAAAACACGACGTTTTGGCGAAAAAAAATGGGGTTTTGGCTGAGAAAAGGTGCTTTTTGGTCAAAAAAACTGTTTTTTGCTGACAAAATTTGAAATTTGCTGAGAATTTTCTCTTGCTCAAAACACGACGTTTTCACTGCTAAACGCACATTTTGGCCGACGAAAGCACATTTTCGGTGTCCAAAACACTGTTTTGCTGAAACAAAAAGCTTTTTAGCCCAAAAAACTGAAAAATGGCCATTTTGGCTCTCAAAACCAGGTTTTTCGCTGACGGCGTGCCCTGTTTGCTGAAACCCCCACTTTTTGCTCATGAAAATACCTCTTGAGATAAAAACACGACGTTTTGGCGAAAAAAAAATGGGGTTTTGGCTGAGAAAAGGTGCTTTTTGGTCAAAAAAACTGTTTTTTGCTGACAAAATTTGAAATTTGCTGAGAATTTTCTCTTGCTCAAAACACGACGTTTTCACTGCTAAACGCACATTTTGGCCGACGAAAGCACATTTTCGGTGTCCAAAACACTGTTTTGCTGAAACAAAAAGCTTTTTAGCCCAAAAAACTGAAAAATGGCCATTTTGGCTCTCAAAACCAGGTTTTTCGCTGACGGCGTGCCCTGTTTGCTGAAACCCCCACTTTTTGCTCATGAAAATACCTCTTGAGATAAAAACACGACGTTTTGGCGAAAAAAAAATGGGGTTTTGGCTGAGAAAAGGTGCTTTTTGGTCAAAAAAACTGTTTTTTGCTGACAAAATTTGAAATTTGCTGAGAATTTTCTCTTGCTCAAAACACGACGTTTTCACTGCTAAACGCACATTTTGGCCGACGAAAGCACATTTTCGGTGTCCAAAACACTGTTTTGCTGAAACAAAAAGCTTTTTAGCCCAAAAAACTGAAAAATGGCCATTTTGGCTCTCAAAACCAGGTTTTTCGCTGACGGCGTGCCCTGTTTGCTGAAACCCCCACTTTTTGCTCATGAAAATACCTCTTGTGATAAAAACACGACGTTTTGGCGAAAAAAAATGGGGTTTTGGCTGAGAAAAGGTGCTTTTTGGTCAAAAAAACTGTTTTTTGCTGACAAAATTTGAAATTTGCTGAGAATTTTCTTTTGCTCAAAACACGACGTTTTCACTGCTAAACGCACATTTTGGCCGACGAAAGCACATTTTCGGTGTCCAAAACACTGTTTTGCTGAAACAAAAAGCTTTTTAGCCCAAAAAACTGAAAAATGGCCATTTTGGCTCTCAAAACCAGGTTTTTCGCTGACGGCGTGCCCTGTTTGCTGAAACCCCCACTTTTTGCTCATGAAAATACCTCTTGAGATAAAAACACGACGTTTTGGCGAAAAAAAATGGGGTTTTGGCTGAGAAAAGGTGCTTTTTGGTCAAAAAAACTGTTTTTTGCTGACAAAATTTGAAATTTGCTGAGAATTTTCTCTTGCTCAAAACACGACGTTTTCACTGCTAAACGCACATTTTGGCCGACGAAAGCACATTTTCGGTGTCCAAAACACTGTTTTGCTGAAACAAAAAGCTTTTTAGCCCAAAAAACTGAAAAATGGCCATTTTGGCTCTCAAAACCAGGTTTTTCGCTGACGGCGTGCCCTGTTTGCTGAAACCCCCACTTTTTGCTCATGAAAATACCTCTTGAGATAAAAACACGACGTTTTGGCGAAAAAAATGGGGTTTTGGCTGAGAAAAGGTGCTTTTTGGTCAAAAAAACTGTTTTTTGCTGACAAAATTTGAAATTTGCTGAGAATTTTCTCTTGCTCAAAACACGACGTTTTCACTGCTAAACGCACATTTTGGCCGACGAAAGCACATTTTCGGTGTCCAAAACACTGTTTTGCTGAAACAAAAAGCTTTTTAGCCCAAAAAACTGAAAAATGGCCATTTTGGCTCTCAAAACCAGGTTTTTCGCTGACGGCGTGCCCTGTTTGCTGAAACCCCCCACTTTTTGCTCATGAAAATACCTCTTGAGATAAAAACACGACGTTTTGGCGAAAAAAAATGGGGTTTTGGCTGAGAAAAGGTGCTTTTTGGTCAAAAAAACTGTTTTTTGCTGACAAAATTTGAAATTTGCTGAGAATTTTCTCTTGCTCAAAACACGACGTTTTCACTGCTAAACGCACATTTTGGCCGACGAAAGCACATTTTCGGTGTCCAAAACACTGTTTTGCTGAAACAAAAAGCTTTTTAGCCCAAAAAACTGAAAAATGGCCATTTTGGCTCTCAAAACCAGGTTTTTCGCTGACGGCGTGCCCTGTTTGCTGAAACCCCCACTTTTTGCTCATGAAAATACCTCTTGAGATAAAAACACGACGTTTTGGCGAAAAAAAAATGGGGTTTTGGCTGAGAAAAGGTGCTTTTTGGTCAAAAAAACTGTTTTTTGCTGACAAAATTTGAAATTTGCTGAGAATTTTCTCTTGCTCAAAACACGACGTTTTCACTGCTAAACGCACATTTTGGCCGACGAAAGCACATTTTCGGTGTCCAAAACACTGTTTTGCTGAAACAAAAAGCTTTTTAGCCCAAAAAACTGAAAAATGGCCATTTTGGCTCTCAAAACCAGGTTTTTCGCTGACGGCGTGCCCTGTTTGCTGAAACCCCCACTTTTTGCTCATGAAAATACCTCTTGAGATAAAAACACGACGTTTTGGCGAAAAAAAATGGGGTTTTGGCTGAGAAAAGGTGCTTTTTGGTCAAAAAAACTGTTTTTTGCTGACAAAATTTGAAATTTGCTGAGAATTTTCTCTTGCTCAAAACACGACGTTTTCACTGCTAAACGCACATTTTGGCCGACGAAAGCACATTTTCGGTGTCCAAAACACTGTTTTGCTGAAACAAAAAGCTTTTTAGCCCAAAAAACTGAAAAATGGCCATTTTGGCTCTCAAAACCAGGTTTTTCGCTGACGGCGTGCCCTGTTTGCTGAAACCCCCACTTTTTGCTCATGAAAATACCTCTTGAGATAAAAACACGACGTTTTGGCGAAAAAAAATGGGGTTTTGGCTGAGAAAAGGTGCTTTTTGGTCAAAAAAACTGTTTTTTGCTGACAAAATTTGAAATTTGCTGAGAATTTTCTCTTGCTCAAAACACGACGTTTTCACTGCTAAACGCACATTTTGGCCGACGAAAGCACATTTTCGGTGTCCAAAACACTGTTTTGCTGAAACAAAAAGCTTTTTAGCCCAAAAAACTGAAAAATGGCCATTTTGGCTCTCAAAACCAGGTTTTTCGCTGACGGCGTGCCCTGTTTGCTGAAACCCCCACTTTTTGCTCATGAAAATACCTCTTGAGATAAAAACACGACGTTTTGGCGAAAAAAAATGGGGTTTTGGCTGAGAAAAGGTGCTTTTTGGTCAAAAAAACTGTTTTTTGCTGACAAAATTTGAAATTTGCTGAGAATTTTCTCTTGCTCAAAACACGACGTTTTCACTGCTAAACGCACATTTTGGCCGACGAAAGCACATTTTCGGTGTCCAAAACACTGTTTTGCTGAAACAAAAAGCTTTTTAGCCCAAAAAACTGAAAAATGGCCATTTTGGCTCTCAAAACCAGGTTTTTCGCTGACGGCGTGCCCTGTTTGCTGAAACCCCCACTTTTTGCTCATGAAAATACCTCTTGAGATAAAAACACGACGTTTTGGCGAAAAAAAATGGGGTTTTGGCTGAGAAAAGGTGCTTTTTGGTCAAAAAAAATGTTTTTTGCTGACAAAATTTGAAATTTGCTGAGAATTTTCTCTTGCTCAAAACACGACGTTTTCACTGCTAAACGCACATTTTGGCCGACGAAAGCACATTTTCGGTGTCCAAAACACTGTTTTGCTGAAACAAAAAGCTTTTTAGCCCAAAAAACTGAAAAATGGCCATTTTGGCTCTCAAAACCAGGTTTTTCGCTGACGGCGTGCCCTGTTTGCTGAAACCCCCACTTTTTGCTCATGAAAATACCTCTTGAGATAAAAACACGACGTTTTGGCGAAAAAAAATGGGGTTTTGGCTGAGAAAAGGTGCTTTTTGGTCAAAAAAACTGTTTTTTGCTGACAAAATTTGAAATTTGCTGAGAATTTTCTCTTGCTCAAAACACGACGTTTTCACTGCTAAACGCACATTTTGGCCGACGAAAGCACATTTTCGGTGTCCAAAACACTGTTTTGCTCAAACAAAAAGCTTTTTAGCCCAAAAAACTGAAAAATGGCCATTTTGGCTCTCAAAACCAGGTTTTTCGCTGACGGCGTGCCCTGTTTGCTGAAACCCCCACTTTTTGCTCATGAAAATACCTCTTGAGATAAAAACACGACGTTTTGGCGAAAAAAAATGGGGTTTTGGCTGAGAAAAGGTGCTTTTTGGTCAAAAAAACTGTTTTTTGCTGACAAAATTTGAAATTTGAAGAGAATTTTCTTTTGCTCAAAACACGACGTTTTCACTGCTAAACGCACATTTTGGCCGACGAAAGCACATTTTCGGTGTCCAAAACACTGTTTTGCTGAAACAAAAAGCTTCTTAGCCCAAAAAACTGAAAAATGGCCATTTTGGCTCTCAAAACCAGGTTTTTCGCTGACGGCGTGCCCTGTTTGCTGAAACCCCCACTTTTTGCTCATGAAAATACCTCTTGAGATAAAAACACGACGTTTTGGCGAAAAAAAATGGGGTTTTGGCTGAGAAAAGGTGCTTTTTGGTCAAAAAAACTGTTTTTTGCTGACAAAATTTGAAATTTGCTGAGAATTTTCTCTTGCTCAAAACACAACGTTTTCACTGCTAAACGCACATTTTGGCCGACGAAAGCACATTTTCGGTGTCCAAAACACTGTTTTGCTGAAACAAAAAGCTTCTTAGCCCAAAAAACTGAAAAATGGCCATTTTGGCTCTCAAAACCAGGTTTTTCGCTGACGGCGTGCCCTGTTTGCTGAAACCCCCACTTTTTGCTCATGAAAATACCTCTTGAGATAAAAACACGACGTTTTGGCGAAAAAAAATGGGGTTTTGGCTGAGAAAAGGTGCTTTTTGGTCAAAAAAACTGTTTTTTGCTGACAAAATTTGAAATTTGCTGAGAATTTTCTCTTGCTCAAAACACGACGTTTTCACTGCTAAACGCACATTTTGGCCGACGAAAGCACATTTTCGGTGTCCAAAACACTGTTTTGCTGAAACAAAAAGCTTTTTAGCCCAAAAAACTGAAAAATGGCCATTTTGGCTCTCAAAACCAGGTTTTTCGCTGACGGCGTGCCCTGTTTGCTGAAACCCCCACTTTTTGCTCATGAAAATACCTCTTGAGATAAAAACAGGACGTTTTGGCGAAAAAAAATGGGGTTTTGGCTGGGAAAAGGTGCTTTTTGGTCAAAAAAACTGTTTTTTGCTGACAAAATTTGAAATTTGCTGAGAATTTTCTTTTGCTCAAAACACGACGTTTTCACTGCTAAACGCACATTTTGGCCGACGAAAGCACATTTTCGGTGTCCAAAACACTGTTTTGCTGAAACAAAAAGCTTCTTAGCCCAAAAAACTGAAAAATGGCCATTTTGGCTCTCAAAACCAGGTTTTTGGCTGACGGCGTGCCCTGTTTGCTGAAACCCCCACTTTTTGCTCATGAAAATACCTCTTGAGATAAAAACACGACGTTTTGGCGAAAAAAAATGGGGTTTTGGCTGAGAAAAGGTGCTTTTTGGTCAAAAAAACTGTTTTTTGCTGACAAAATTTGAAATTTGCTGAGAATTTTCTCTTGCTCAAAACACGACGTTTTCACTGCTAAACGCACATTTTGGCCGACGAAAGCACATTTTCGGTGTCCAAAACACTGTTTTGCTGAAACAAAAAGCTTTTTAGCCCAAAAAACTGAAAAATGGCCATTTTGGCTCTCAAAACCAGGTTTTTCGCTGACGGCGTGCCCTGTTTGCTGAAACCCCCACTTTTTGCTCATGAAAATACCTCTTGAGATAAAAACACGACGTTTTGGCGAAAAAAAATGGGGTTTTGGCTGAGAAAAGGTGCTTTTTGGTCAAAAAAACTGTTTTTTGCTGACAAAATTTGAAATTTGCTGAGAATTTTCTCTTGCTCAAAACACGACGTTTTCACTGCTAAACGCACATTTTGGCCGACGAAAGCACATTTTCGGTGTCCAAAACACTGTTTTGCTGAAACAAAAAGCTTTTTAGCCCAAAAAACTGAAAAATGGCCATTTTGGCTCTCAAAACCAGGTTTTTCGCTGACGGCGTGCCCTATTTGCTGAAACCCCCACTTTTTGCTCATGAAAATACCTCTTGAGATAAAAACACGACGTTTTGGCGAAAAAAAATGGGGTTTTGGCTGAGAAAAGGTGCTTTTTGGTCAAAAAAACTGTTTTTTGCTGACAAAATTTGAAATTTGCTGAGAATTTTCTCTTGCTCAAAACACGACGTTTTCACTGCTAAACGCACATTTTGGCCGACGAAAGCACATTTTCGGTGTCCAAAACACTGTTTTGCTGAAACAAAAAGCTTTTTAGCCCAAAAAACTGAAAAATGGCCATTTTGGCTCTCAAAACCAGGTTTTTCGCTGACGGCGTGCCCTGTTTGCTGAAACCCCCACTTTTTGCTCATGAAAATACCTCTTGAGATAAAAACACGACGTTTTGGCGAAAAAAAATGGGGTTTTGGCTGAGAAAAGGTGCTTTTTGGTCAAAAAAACTGTTTTTTGCTGACAAAATTTGAAATTTGCTGAGAATTTTCTTTTGCTCAAAACACGACGTTTTCACTGCTAAACGCACATTTTGGCCGACGAAAGCACATTTTCGGTGTCCAAAACACTGTTTTGCTGAAACAAAAAGCTTTTTAGCCCAAAAAACTGAAAAATGGCCATTTTGGCTCTCAAAACCAGGTTTTTCGCTGACGGCGTGCCCTGTTTGCTGAAACCCCCAATTTTTGCTCATGAAAATACCTCTTGAGATAAAAACACGACGTTTTGGCGAAAAAAAATGGGGTTTTGGCTGAGAAAAGGTGCTTTTTGGTCAAAAAAACTGTTTTTTGCTGACAAAATTTGAAATTTGCTGAGAATATTCTTTTGCTCAAAACACGACGTTTTCACTGCTAAACGCACATTTTGGCCGACGAAAGCACATTTTCGGTGTCCAAAACACTGTTTTGCTGAAACAAAAAGCTTCTTAGCCCAAAAAACTGAAAAATGGCCATTTTGGCTCTCAAAACCAGGTTTTTCGCTGACGGCGTGCCCTGTTTGCTGAAACCCCCACTTTTTGCTCATGAAAATACCTCTTGAGATAAAAACACGACGTTTTGGCGAAAAAAAATGGGGTTTTGGCTGAGAAAAGGTGCTTTTTGGTCAAAAAAACTGTTTTTTGCTGACAAAATTTGAAATTTGCTGAGAATTTTCTCTTGCTCAAAACACGACGTTTTCACTGCTAAACGCACATTTTGGCCGACGAAAGCACATTTTCGGTGTCCAAAACACTGTTTTGCTGAAACAAAAAGCTTCTTAGCCCAAAAAACTGAAAAATGGCCATTTTGGCTCTCAAAACCAGGTTTTTCGCTGACGGCGTGCCCTGTTTGCTGAAACCCCCACTTTTTGCTCATGAAAATACCTCTTGAGATAAAAACACGACGTTTTGGCCAAAAAAAAATGGGGTTTTGGCTGAGAAAAGGTGCTTTTTGATCAAAAAAACTGTTTTTTGCTGACAAAATTTGAAATTTGCTGAGAATTTTCTCTTGCTCAAAACACGACGTTTTCACTGCTAAACGCACATTTTGGCCGACGAAAGCACATTTTCGGTGTCCAAAACACTGTTTTGCTGAAACAAAAAGCTTTTTAGCCCAAAAAACTGAAAAATGGCCATTTTGGCTCTCAAAACCAGGTTTTTCGCTGACGGCGTGCCCTGTTTGCTGAAACCCCCACTTTTTGCTCATGAAAATACCTCTTGAGATAAAAACACGACGTTTTGGCGAAAAAAAATGGGGTTTTGGCTGAGAAAAGGTGCTTTTTGGTCAAAAAAACTGTTTTTTGCTGACAAAATTTGAAATTTGCTGAGAATTTTCTTTTGCTCAAAACACGACGTTTTCACTGCTAAACGCACATTGTGGCCGACGAAAGCACATTTTCGGTGTCCAAAACACTGTTTTGCTGAAACAAAAAGCTTTTTAGCCCAAAAAATTGAAAAATGGCCATTTTGGCTCTCAAAACCAGGTTTTTCGCTGACGGCGTGCCCTGTTTGCTGAAACCCCCACTTTTTGCTCATGAAAATACCTCTTGAGATAAAAACACGACGTTTTGGCGAAAAAAAATGGGGTTTTGGCTGAGAAAAGGTGCTTTTTGGTCAAAAAAACTGTTTTTTGCTGACAAAATTTGAAATTTGCTGAGAATTTTCTTTTGCTCAAAACACGACGTTTTCACTGCTAAACGCACATTTTGGTCGACGAAAGCACATTTTCGGTGTCCAAAACACTGTTTTGCTGAAACAAAAAGCTTCTTAGCCCAAAAAACTGAAAAATGGCCATTTTGGCTCTCAAAACCAGGTTTTTCGCTGACGGCGTGCCCTGTTTGCTGAAACCCCCACTTTTTGCTCATGAAAATACCTCTTGAGATAAAAACACGACGTTTTGGCGAAAAAAAATGGGGTTTTGGCTGAGAAAAGGTGCTTTTTGGTCAAAAAAACTGTTTTTTGCTGACAAAATTTGAAATTTGCTGAGAATTTTCTCTTGCTCAAAACACGACGTTTTCACTGCTAAACGCACATTTTGGCCGACGAAAGCACATTTTCGGTGTCCAAAACACTGTTTTGCTGAAACAAAAAGCTTTTTAGCCCAAAAAACTGAAAAATGGCCATTTTGGCTCTCAAAACCAGGTTTTTGGCTGACGGCGTGCCCTGTTTGCTGAAGCCCCCACTTTTTGCTCATGAAAATACCTCTTGAGATAAAAACACGACGTTTTGGCGAAAAAAAATGGAGTTTTGGCTGAGAAAAGGTGCTTTTTGGTCAAAAAAACTGTTTTTTGCTGACAAAATTTGAAATTTGCTGAGAATTTTCTCTTGCTCAAAACACGACGTTTTCACTGCTAAACGCACATTTTGGCCGACGAAAGCACATTTTCGGTGTCCAAAACACTGTTTTGCTGAAACAAAAAGCTTTTTAGCCCAAAAAACTGAAAAATGGCCATTTTGGCTCTCAAAACCAGGTTTTTGGCTGACGGCGTGCCCTGTTTGCTGAAACCCCCACTTTTTGCTCATGAAAATACCTCTTGAGATAAAAACACGACGTTTTGGCGAAAAAAAATGGAGTTTTGGCTGAGAAAAGGTGCTTTTTGGTCAAAAAAACTGTTTTTTGCTGACAAAATTTGAAATTTGCTGAGAATTTTCTTTTGCTCAAAACACGACGTTTTCACTGCTAAACGCACATTTTGGCCGACGAAAGCACATTTTCGGTGTCCAAAACACTGTTTTGCTGAAACAAAAAGCTTCTTAGCCCAAAAAACTGAAAAATGGCCATTTTGGCTCTCAAAACCAGGTTTTTCGCTGACGGCGTGCCCTGTTTGCTGAAACCCCCACTTTTTGCTCATGAAAATACCTCTTGAGATAAAAACACGACGTTTTGGCGAAAAAAAATGGGGTTTTGGCTGAGAAAAGGTGCTTTTTGGTCAAAAAAACTGTTTTTTGCTGACAAAATTTGAAATTTGCTGAGAATTTTCTTTTGCTCAAAACACGACGTTTTCACTGCTAAACGCACATTTTGGTCGACGAAAGCAAATTTCCGGTTTCCAAAACACTGTTTTGCTGAAACAAAAAGTTTTTTAGCCCAAAAAACTGAAAAATGGCCATTTTTGCTCTCAAAACCAGGTTTTTCGCTGACGGCGTGCCCTGTTTGCTGAAACCCCCACTTTTTGCTCATGAAAATACCTCTTGAGATAAAAACACGACGTTTTGGCCAAAAAAAAATGGGGTTTTGGCTGAGAAAAGGTGCTTTTTGGTCAAAAAAACTGTTTTTTGCTGACAAAATTTGAAATTTGCTGAGAATTTTCTCTTGCTCAAAACACGACGTTTTCACTGCTAAACGCACATTTTGGCCGACGAAAGCACATTTTCGGTGTCCAAAACACTGTTTTGCTGAAACAAAAAGCTTTTTAGCCCAAAAAACTGAAAAATGGCCATTTTGGCTCTCAAAACCAGGTTTTTCGCTGACGGCGTGCCCTGTTTGCTGAAACCCCCACTTTTTGCTCATGAAAATACCTCTTGAGATAAAAACACGACGTTTTGGCGAAAAAAAATGGGGTTTTGGCTGAGAAAAGGTGCTTTTTGGTCAAAAAAACTGTTTTTTGCTGACAAAATTTGAAATTTGCTGAGAATTTTCTCTTGCTCAAAACACGACGTTTTCACTGCTAAACGCACATTTTGGCCGACGAAAGCACATTTTCGGTGTCCAAAACACTGTTTTGCTGAAACAAAAAGCTTTTTAGCCCAAAAAACTGAAAAATGGCCATTTTGGCTCTCAAAACCAGGTTTTTCGCTGACGGCGTGCCCTGTTTGCTGAAACCCCCACTTTTTGCTCATGAAAATACCTCTTGAGATAAAAACACGACGTTTTGGCGAAAAAAAATGGGGTTTTGGCTGAGAAAAGGTGCTTTTTGGTCAAAAAAACTGTTTTTTGCTGACAAAATTTGAAATTTGCTGAGAATTTTCTTTTGCTCAAAACACGACGTTTTCACTGCTAAACGCACATTGTGGCCGACGAAAGCACATTTTCGGTGTCCAAAACACTGTTTTGCTGAAACAAAAAGCTTTTTAGCCCAAAAAACTGAAAAATGGCCATTTTGGCTCTCAAAACCAGGTTTTTCGCTGACGGCGTGCCCTGTTTGCTGAAACCCCCACTTTTTGCTCATGAAAATACCTCTTGAGATAAAAACACGACGTTTTGGCCAAAAAAAAATGGGGTTTTGGCTGAGAAAAGGTGCTTTTTGGTCAAAAAAACTGTTTTTTGCTGACAAAATTTGAAATTTGCTGAGAATTTTCTCTTGCTCAAAACACGACGTTTTCACTGCTAAACGCACATTTTGGCCGACGAAAGCACATTTTCGGTGTCCAAAACACTGTTTTGCTGAAACAATAAGCTTCTTAGCCCAAAAAACTGAAAAATGGCCATTTTGGCTCTCAAAACCAGGTTTTTCGCTGACGGCGTGCCCTGTTTGCTGAAACCCCCACTTTTTGCTCATGAAAATACCTCTTGAGATAAAAACACGACGTTTTGGCGAAAAAAAATGGAGTTTTGGCTGAGAAAAGGTGCTTTTTGGTCAAAAAAACTGTTTTTTGCTGACAAAATTTGAAATTTGCTGAGAATTTTCTTTTGCTCAAAACACGACGTTTTCACTGCTAAACGCACATTTTGACCGACGAAAGCACATTTTCGGTGTCCAAAACACTGTTTTGCTGAAACAAAAAGCTTCTTAGCCCAAAAAACTGAAAAATGGCCATTTTGGCTCTCAAAACCAGGTTTTTCGCTGACGGCGTGCCCTGTTTGCTGAAACCCCCACTTTTTGCTCATGAAAATACCTCTTGAGATAAAAACACGACGTTTTGGCGAAAAAAAATGGGGTTTTGGCTGAGAAAAGGTGCTTTTTGGTCAAAAAAACTGTTTTTTGCTGACAAAATTTGAAATTTGCTGAGAATTTTCTTTTGCTCAAAACACGACGTTTTCACTGCTAAACGCACATTTTGGCCGACGAAAGCACATTTTCGGTGTCCAAAACACT
This sequence comes from Anthopleura xanthogrammica, assembly GCA_964019055.1. Classification (NCBI taxonomy): domain Eukaryota; kingdom Metazoa; phylum Cnidaria; class Anthozoa; order Actiniaria; family Actiniidae; genus Anthopleura; species Anthopleura xanthogrammica. Next base: position 3,448,905 of record OZ025208.1, on the reverse strand, counting down.
GTTTTGCTGAAACAAAAAGCTTTTTTCCCCAAAAAACTGAAAAATGGCCATTTTGGCTATCAAAACCAGGTTTTTCGCTGACGGCGTGCCCTGTTTGCTGAAACCCCCACTTTTTGCTCATGTAAATACCTCTTGAGATAAAAACACGACGTTTTGGCGAAAAAAAATGGGGTTTTGGCTGAGAAAAGGTGCTTTTTGGTCAAAAAAACTGTTTTTTGCTGACAAAATTTGAAATTTGCTGAGAATTTTCTTTTGCTCAAAACACGACGTTTTCACTGCTAAACGCACATTTTGGTCGACGAAAGCACATTTTCGGTGTCCAAAACACTGTTTTGCTGAAACAAAAAGCTTCTTAGCCCAAAAAACTGAAAAATGGCCATTTTGGCTCTCAAAACCAGGTTTTTCGCTGACGGCGTGCCCTGTTTGCTGAAACCCCCACTTTTTGCTCATGAAAATACCTCTTGAGATAAAAACACGACGTTTTGGCGAAAAAAATGGGGTTTTGGCTGAGAAAAGGTGCTTTTTGGTCAAAAAAACTGTTTTTTGCTGACAAAATTTGAAATTTGCTGAGAATTTTCTCTTGCTCAAAACACGACGTTTTCACTGCTAAACGCACATTTTGGCCGACGAAAGCACATTTTCGGTGTCCAAAACACTGTTTTGCTGAAACAAAAAGCTTCTTAGCCCAAAAAACTGAAAAATGGCCATTTTGGCTCTCAAAACCAGGTTTTTCGCTGACGGCGTGCCCTGTTTGCTGAAACCCCCACTTTTTGCTCATGAAAATACCTCTTGAGATAAAAACACGACGTTTTGGCGAAAAAAAATGGGGTTTTGGCTGAGAAAAGGGGCTTTTTGGTCAAAAAAACTGTTTTTTGCTGACAAAATTTGAAATTTGCTGAGAATTTTCTTTTGCTCAAAACACGACGTTTTCACTGCTAAACGCACATTTTGGCCGACGAAAGCACATTTTCGGTGTCCAAAACACTGTTTTGCTGAAACAAAAAGCTTCTTAGCCCAAAAAACTGAAAAATGGCCATTTTGGCTCTCAAAACCAGGTTTTTCGCTGACGGCGTGCCCTGTTTGCTGAAACCCCCACTTTTTGCTCATGAAAATACCTCTTGAGATAAAAACACGACGTTTTGGCGAAAAAAAATGGGGTTTTGGCTGAGAAAAGGTGCTTTTTGGTCAAAAAAACTGTTTTTTGCTGACAAAATTTGAAATTTGCTGAGAATTTTCTTTTGCTCAAAACACGACGTTTTCACTGCTAAACGCACATTTTGGCCGACGAAAGCACATTTTCGGTGTCCAAAACACTGTTTTGCTGAAACAAAAAGCTTTTTAGCCCAAAAAACTGAAAAATGGCCATTTTGGCTCTCAAAACCAGGTTTTTGGCTGACGGCGTGCCCTGTTTGCTGAAACCCCCACTTTTTGCTCATGAAAATACCTCTTGAGATAAAAACACGACGTTTTGGCGAAAAAAAATGGGGTTTTGGCTGAGAAAAGGTGCTTTTTGGTCAAAAAAACTGTTTTTTGCTGACAAAATTTGAAATTTGCTGAGAATTTTCTTTTGCTCAAAACACGACGTTTTCACTGGTAAACGCACATTTTGGCCGACGAAAGCACATTTTCGGTGTCCAAAACACTGTTTTGCTGAAACAAAAAGCTTCTTAGCCCAAAAAACTGAAAAATGGCCATTTTGGCTCTCAAAACCAGGTTTTTCGCTGACGGCGTGCCCTGTTTGCTGAAACCCCCACTTTTTGCTCATGAAAATACCTCTTGAGATAAAAACACGACGTTTTGGCGAAAAAAAATGGGGTTTTGGCTGAGAAAAGGTGCTTTTTGGTCAAAAAAACTGTTTTTTGCTGACAAAATTTGAAATTTGCTGAGAATTTTCTCTTGCTCAAAACACGACGTTTTCACTGCTAAACGCACATTTTGGCCGACGAAAGCACATTTTCGGTGTCCAAAACACTGTTTTGCTGAAACAAAAAGCTTTTTAGGCCAAAAAACTGAAAAATGGCCATTTTGGCTCTCAAAACCAGGTTTTTCGCTGACGGCGTGCCCTGTTTGCTGAAACCCCCACTTTTTGCTCATGAAAATACCTCTTGAGATAAAAACACGACGTTTTGGCGAAAAAAAATGGGGTTTTGGCTGAGAAAAGGTGCTTTTTGGTCAAAAAAACTGTTTTTTGCTGACAAAATTTGAAATTTGCTGAGAATTTTCTTTTGCTCAAAACACGACGTTTTCACTGGTAAACGCACATTTTGGCCGACGAAAGCACATTTTCGGTGTCCAAAACACTGTTTTGCTGAAACAAAAAGCTTCTTAGCCCAAAAAACTGAAAAATGGCCATTTTGGCTCTCAAAACCAGGTTTTTCGCTGACGGCGTGCCCTGTTTGCTGAAACCCCCACTTTTTGCTCATGAAAATACCTCTTGAGATAAAAACACGACGTTTTGGCGAAAAAAAATGGGGTTTTGGCTGAGAAAAGGTGCTTTTTGGTCAAAAAAACTGTTTTTTGCTGACAAAATTTGAAATTTGCTGAGAATTTTCTTTTGCTCAAAACACGACGTTTTCACTGCTAAACGCACATTTTGGCCGACGAAAGCACATTTTCGGTGTCCAAAACACTGTTTTGCTGAAACAAAAAGCTTTTTAGGCCAAAAAACTGAAAAATGGCCATTTTGGCTCTCAAAACCAGGTTTTTCGCTGACGGCGTGCCCTGTTTGCTGAAACCCCCACTTTTTGCTCATGAAAATACCTCTTGAGATAAAAACACGACGTTTTGGCGAAAAAAAATGGGGTTTTGGCTGAGAAAAGGTGCTTTTTGGTCAAAAAAACTGTTTTTTGCTGACAAAATTTGAAATTTGCTGAGAATTTTCTTTTGCTCAAAACACGACGTTTTCACTGCTAAACGCACATTTTGGCCGACGAAAGCACATTTTCGGTGTCCAAAACACTGTTTTGCTGAAACAAAAAGCTTCTTAGCCCAAAAAACTGAAAAATGGCCATTTTGGCTCTCAAAACCAGGTTTTTCGCTGACGGCGTGCCCTGTTTGCTGAAACCCCCACTTTTTGCTCATGAAAATACCTCTTGAGATAAAAACACGACGTTTTGGCGAAAAAAAATGGGGTTTTGGCTGAGAAAAGGTGCTTTTTGGTCAAAAAAACTGTTTTTTGCTGACAAAATTTGAAATTTGCTGAGAATTTTCTTTTGCTCAAAACACGACGTTTTCACTGCTAAACGCACATTTTGGCCGACGAAAGCACATTTTCGGTGTCCAAAACACTGTTTTGCTGAAACAAAAAGCTTTTTAGCCCAAAAAACTGAAAAATGGCCATTTTGGCTCTCAAAACCAGGTTTTTGGCTGACGGCGTGCCCTGTTTGCTGAAACCCCCACTTTTTGCTCATGAAAATACCTCTTGAGATAAAAACACGACGTTTTGGCGAAAAAAAATGGGGTTTTGGCTGAGAAAAGGTGCTTTTTGGTCAAAAAAACTGTTTTTTGCTGACAAAATTTGAAATTTGCTGAGAATTTTCTCTTGCTCAAAACACGACGTTTTCACTGCTAAACGCACATTTTGGCCGACGAAAGCACATTTTCGGTGTCCAAAACACTGTTTTGCTGAAACAAAAAGCTATTTAGCCCAAAAAACTGAAAAATGGCCATTTTGGCTCTCAAAACCAGGTTTTTCGCTGACGGCGTGCCCTGTTTGCTGAAACCCCCACTTTTTGCTCATGAAAATACCTCTTGAGATAAAAACACGACGTTTTGGCGAAAAAAAATGGGGTTTTGGCTGAGAAAAGGTGCTTTTTGGTCAAAAAAACTGTTTTTTGCTGACAAAATTTGAAATTTGCTGAGAATTTTCTTTTGCTCAAAACACGACGTTTTCACTGCTAAACGCACATTTTGGCCGACGAAAGCACATTTTTGGTGTCCAAAACACTGTTTTGCTGAAACAAAAAGCTTTTTAGCCCAAAAAATTGAAAAATGGCCATTTTGGCTCTCAAAACCAGGTTTTTCGCTGACGGCGTGCCCTGTTTGCTGAAACCCCCACTTTTTGCTCATGAAAATACCTCTTGAGATAAAAACACGACGTTTTGGCGAAAAAAAATGGGGTTTTGGCTGAGAAAAGGTGCTTTTTGGTCAAAAAAACTGTTTTTTGCTGACAAAATTTGAAATTTGCTGAGAATTTTCTTTTGCTCAAAACACGACGTTTTCACTGCTAAACGCACATTTTGGCCGACGAAAGCACATTTTCGGTGTCCAAAACACTGTTTTGCTGAAACAAAAAGCTTTTTAGCCCAAAAAACTGAAAAATGGCCATTTTGGCTCTCAAAACCAGGTTTTTGGCTGACGGCGTGCCCTGTTTGCTGAAACCCCCACTTTTTGCTCATGAAAATACCTCTTGAGATAAAAACACGACGTTTTGGCGAAAAAAAATGGGGTTTTGGCTGAGAAAAGGTGCTTTTTGGTCAAAAAAACTGTTTTTTGCTGACAAAATTTGAAATTTGCTGAGAATTTTCTCTTGCTCAAAACACGACGTTTTCACTGCTAAACGCACATTTTGGCCGACGAAAGCACATTTTCGGTGTCCAAAACACTGTTTTGCTGAAACAAAAAGCTATTTAGCCCAAAAAACTGAAAAATGGCCATTTTGGCTCTCAAAACCAGGTTTTTCGCTGACGGCGTGCCCTGTTTGCTGAAACCCCCACTTTTTGCTCATGAAAATACCTCTTGAGATAAAAACACGACGTTTTGGCGAAAAAAAATGGGGTTTTGGCTGAGAAAAGGTGCTTTTTGGTCAAAAACACTGTTTTTTGCTGACAAAATTTGAAATTTGCTGAGAATTTTCTTTTGCTCAAAACACGACGTTTTCACTGCTAAACGCACATTTTGGTCGACGAAAGCACATTTTCGGTGTCCAAAACACTGTTTTGCTGAAACAAAAAGCTTCTTAGCCCAAAAAACTGAAAAATGGCCATTTTGGCTCTCAAAACCAGGTTTTTCGCTGACGGCGTGCCCTGTTTGCTGAAACCCCCACTTTTTGCTCATGAAAATACCTCTTGAGATAAAAACACGACGTTTTGGCGAAAAAAATGGGGTTTTGGCTGAGAAAAGGTGCTTTTTGGTCAAAAAAACTGTTTTTTGCTGACAAAATTTGAAATTTGCTGAGAATTTTCTTTTGCTCAAAACACGACGTTTTCACTGCTAAACGCACATTTTGGCCGACGAAAGCACATTTTCGGTGTCCAAAACACTGTTTTGCTGAAACAAAAAGCTTTTTAGCCCAAAAAACTGAAAAATGGCCATTTTGGCTCTCAAAACCAGGTTTTTCGCTGACGGCGTGCCCTGTTTGCTGAAACCCCCACTTTTTGCTCATGAAAATACCTCTTGAGATAAAAACACGACGTTTTGGCGAAAAAAATGGGGTTTTGGCTGAGAAAAGGTGCTTTTTGGTCAAAAAAACTGTTTTTTGCTGACAAAATTTGAAATTTGCTGAGAATTTTCTTTTGCTCAAAACACGACGTTTTCACTGCTAAACGCACATTTTGGCCGACGAAAGCACATTTTCGGTGTCCAAAACACTGTTTTGCTGAAACAAAAAGCTTTTTAGCCCAAAAAACTGAAAAATGGCCATTTTGGCTCTCAAAACCAGGTTTTTCGCTGACGGCGTGCCCTGTTTGTTGAAACCCCCACTTTTTGCTCATGAAAATACCTCTTGAGATAAAAACACGACGTTTTGGCGAAAAAAAATGGGGTTTTGGCTGAGAAAAGGTGCTTTTTGGTCAAAAAAACTGTTTTTTGCTGACAAAATTTGAAATTTGCTGAGAATTTTCTTTTGCTCAAAACACGACGTTTTCACTGCTAAACGCACATTTTGGCCGACGAAAGCACATTTTCGGTGTCCAAAACACTGTTTTGCTGAAACAAAAAGCTTTTTAGCCCAAAAAACTGAAAAATGGCCATTTTGGCTCTCAAAACCAGGTTTTTCGCTGACGGCGTGCCCTGTTTGCTGAAACCCCCACTTTTTGCTCATGAAAATACCTCTTGAGATAAAAACACGACGTTTTGGCGAAAAAAAATGGGGTTTTGGCTGAGAAAAGGTGCTTTTTGGTCAAAAAAACTGTTTTTTGCTGACAAAATTTGAAATTTGCTGAGAATTTTCTCTTGCTCAAAACACGACGTTTTCACTGCTAAACGCACATTTTGGCCGACGAAAGCACATTTTCGGTGTCCAAAACACTGTTTTGCTGAAACAAAAAGCTTCTTAGCCCAAAAAATTGAAAAATGGCCATTTTGGCTCTCAAAACCAGGTTTTTCGCTGACGGCGTGCCCTGTTTGCTGAAACCCCCACTTTTTGCTCATGAAAATACCTCTTGAGATAAAAACACGACGTTTTGGCGAAAAAAAATGGGGTTTTGGCTGAGAAAAGGTGCTTTTTGGTCAAAAAAACTGTTTTTTGCTGACAAAATTTGAAATTTGCTGAGAATTTTCTTTTGCTCAAAACACGACGTTTTCACTGCTAAACGCACATTTTGGCCGACGAAAGCACATTTTCGGTGTCCAAAACACTGTTTTGCTGAAACAAAAAGCTTTTTAGCCCAAAAAACTGAAAAATGGCCATTTTGGCTCTCAAAACCAGGTTTTTGGCTGACGGCGTGCCCTGTTTGCTGAAACCCCCACTTTTTGCTCATGAAAATACCTCTTGAGATAAAAACACGACGTTTTGGCGAAAAAAAATGGGGTGTTGGCTGAGAAAAGGTGCTTTTTGGTCAAAAAAACTGTTTTTTGCTGACAAAATTTGAAATTTGCTGAGAATTTTCTCTTGCTCAAAACACGACGTTTTCACTGCTAAACGCACATTTTGGCCGACGAAAGCACATTTTCGGTGTCCAAAACACTGTTTTGCTGAAACAAAAAACTATTTAGCCCAAAAAACTGAAAAATGGCCATTTTGGCTCTCAAAACCAGGTTTTTCGCTGACGGCGTGCCCTGTTTGCTGAAACCCCCACTTTTTGCTCATGAAAATACCTCTTGAGATAAAAACACGACGTTTTGGCGAAAAAAAATGGGGTTTTGGCTGAGAAAAGGTGCTTTTTGGTCAAAAAAACTGTTTTTTGCTGACAAAATTTGAAATTTGCTGAGAATTTTCTTTTGCTCAAAACACGACGTTTTCACTGCTAAACGCACATTTTGGTCGACGAAAGCACATTTTCGGTGTCCAAAACACTGTTTTGCTGAAACAAAAAGCTTCTTAGCCCAAAAAACTGAAAAATGGCCATTTTGGCTCTCAAAACCAGGTTTTTCGCTGACGGCGTGCCCTGTTTGCTGAAACCCCCACTTTTTGCTCATGAAAATACCTCTTGAGATAAAAACACGACGTTTTGGCGAAAAAAATGGGGTTTTGGCTGAGAAAAGGTGCTTTTTGGTCAAAAAAACTGTTTTTTGCTGACAAAATTTGAAATTTGCTGAGAATTTTCTTTTGCTCAAAACACGACGTTTTCACTGCTAAACGCACATTTTGGCCGACGAAAGCACATTTTCGGTGTCCAAAACACTGTTTTGCTGAAACAAAAAGCTTTTTAGCCCAAAAAACTGAAAAATGGCCATTTTGGCTCTCAAAACCAGGTTTTTCGCTGACGGCGTGCCCTGTTTGTTGAAACCCCCACTTTTTGCTCATGAAAATACCTCTTGAGATAAAAACACGACGTTTTGGCGAAAAAAAATGGGGTTTTGGCTGAGAAAAGGTGCTTTTTGGTCAAAAAAACTGTTTTTTGCTGACAAAATTTGAAATTTGCTGAGAATTTTCTTTTGCTCAAAACACGACGTTTTCACTGCTAAACGCACATTTTGGCCGACGAAAGCACATTTTCGGTGTCCAAAACACTGTTTTGCTGAAACAAAAAGCTTTTTAGCCCAAAAAACTGAAAAATGGCCATTTTGGCTCTCAAAACCAGGTTTTTCGCTGACGGCGTGCCCTGTTTGCTGAAACCCCCACTTTTTGCTCATGAAAATACCTCTTGAGATAAAAACACGACGTTTTGGCGAAAAAAAATGGGGTTTTGGCTGAGAAAAGGTGCTTTTTGGTCAAAAAAACTGTTTTTTGCTGACAAAATTTGAAATTTGCTGAGAATTTTCTCTTGCTCAAAACACGACGTTTTCACTGCTAAACGCACATTTTGGCCGACGAAAGCACATTTTCGGTGTCCAAAACACTGCTTTGCTGAAACAAAAAGCTTTTTAGCCCAAAAAACTGAAAAATGGCCATTTTGGCTCTCAAAACCAGGTTTTTCGCTGACGGCGTGCCCTGTTTGCTGAAACCCCCACTTTTTGCTCATGAAAATACCTCTTGAGATAAAAACACGACGTTTTGGCGAAAAAAAATGGGGTTTTGGCTGAGAAAAGGTGCTTTTTGGTCAAAAAAACTGTTTTTTGCTGACAAAATTTGAAATTTGCTGAGAATTTTCTTTTGCTCAAAACACGACGTTTTCACTGCTAAACGCACATTTTGGCCGACGAAAGCACATTTTCGGTGTCCAAAACACTGTTTTGCTGAAACAAAAAGCTTTTTAGCCCAAAAAACTGAAAAATGGCCATTTTGGCTCTCAAAACCAGGTTTATCGCTGACGGCGTGCCCTGTTTGCTGAAACCCCCACTTTTTGCTCATGAAAATACCTCTTGAGATAAAAACACGACGTTTTGGCGAAAAAAAATGGGGTTTTGGCTGAGAAAAGGTGCTTTTTGGTCAAAAAAACTGTTTTTTGCTGACAAAATTTGAAATTTGCTGAGAATTTTCTTTTGCTCAAAACACGACGTTTTCACTGCTAAACGCACATTTTGGCCGACGAAAGCACATTTTCGGTGTCCAAAACACTGTTTTGCTGAAACAAAAAGCTTTTTAGCCCAAAAAACTGAAAAATGGCCATTTTGGCTCTCAAAACCAGGTTTATCGCTGACGGCGTGCCCTGTTTGCTGAAACCCCCACTTTTTGCTCATGAAAATACCTCTTGAGATAAAAACACGACGTTTTGGCGAAAAAAAATGGGGTTTTGGCTGAGAAAAGGTGCTTTTTGGTCAAAAAAACTGTTTTTTGCTGACAAAATTTGAAATTTGCTGAGAATTTTCTTTTGCTCAAAACACGACGTTTTCACTGCTAAACGCACATTTTGGCCGACGAAAGCACATTTTCGGTGTCCAAAACACTGTTTTGCTGAAACAAAAAGCTTTTTAGCCCAAAAAACTGAAAAATGGCCATTTTGGCTCTCAAAACCAGGTTTATCGCTGACGGCGTGCCCTGTTTGCTGAAACCCCCACTTTTTGCTCATGAAAATACCTCTTGAGATAAAAACACGACGTTTTGGCGAAAAAAAATGGGGTTTTGGCTGAGAAAAGGTGCTTTTTGGTCAAAAAAACTGTTTTTTGCTGACAAAATTTGAAATTTGCTGAGAATTTTCTTTTGCTCAAAACACGACGTTTTCACTGCTAAACGCACATTTTGGCCGACGAAAGCACATTTTCGGTGTCCAAAACACTGCTTTGCTGAAACAAAAAGCTTTTTAGCCCAAAAAACTGAAAAATGGCCATTTTGGCTCTCAAAACCAGGTTTTTCGCTGACGGCGTGCCCTGTTTGCTGAAACCCCCACTTTTTGCTCATGAAAATACCTCTTGAGATAAAAACACGACGTTTTGGCGAAAAAAAATGGGGTTTTGGCTGAGAAAAGGTGCTTTTTGGTCAAAAAAACTGTTTTTTGCTGACAAAATTTGAAATTTGCTGAGAATTTTCTTTTGCTCAAAACACGACGTTTTCACTGCTAAACGCACATTTTGGCCGACGAAAGCACATTTTCGGTGTCCAAAACACTGTTTTGCTGAAACAAAAAGCTTTTTAGCCCAAAAAACTGAAAAATGGCCATTTTGGCTCTCAAAACCAGGTTTATCGCTGACGGCGTGCCCTGTTTGCTGAAACCCCCACTTTTTGCTCATGAAAATACCTCTTGAGATAAAAACACGACGTTTTGGCGAAAAAAAATGGGGTTTTGGCTGAGAAAAGGTGCTTTTTGGTCAAAAAAACTGTTTTTTGCTGACAAAATTTGAAATTTGCTGAGAATTTTCTTTTGCTCAAAACACGACGTTTTCACTGCTAAACGCACATTTTGGCCGACGAAAGCACATTTTCGGTGTCCAAAACACTGTTTTGCTGAAACAAAAAGCTTTTTAGCCCAAAAAACTGAAAAATGGCCATTTTGGCTCTCAAAACCAGGTTTTTCGCTGACGGCGTGCCCTGTTTGCTGAAACCCCCACTTTTTGCTCATGAAAATACCTCTTGAGATAAAAACACGACGTTTTGGCGAAAAAAAATGGGGTTTTGGCTGAGAAAAGGTGCTTTTTGGTCAAAAAAACTGTTTTTTGCTGACAAAATTTGAAATTTGCTGAGAATTTTCTTTTGCTCAAAACACGACGTTTTCACTGCTAAACGCACATTTTGGCCGACGAAAGCACATTTTCGGTGTCCAAAACACTGTTTTGCTGAAACAAAAAGCTTTTTAGCCCAAAAAACGGAAAAATGGCCATTTTGGCTCTCAAAACCAGGTTTTTCGCTGACGGCGTGCCCTGTTTGCTGAAACCCCCACTTTTTGCTCATGAAAATACCTCTTGAGATAAAAACACGACGTTTTGGCGAAAAAAAAAGGGGTTTTGGCTGAGAAAAGGTGCTTTTTGGTCAAAAAAACTGTTTTTTGCTGACAAAATTTGAAATTTGCTGAGAATTTTCTTTTGCTCAAAACACGACGTTTTCACTGCTAAACGCACATTTTGGCCGACGAAAGCACATTTTCGGTGTCCAAAACACTGTTTTGCTGAAACAAAAAGCTTTTTAGCCCAAAAAACTGAAAAATGGCCATTTTGGCTCTCAAAACCAGGTTTTTCGCTGACGGCGTGCCCTGTTTGCTGAAACCCCCACTTTTTGCTCATGAAAATACCTCTTGAGATAAAAACACGACGTTTTGGCGAAAAAAAATGGGGTTTTGGCTGAGAAAAGGTGCTTTTTGGTCAAAAAAACTGTTTTTTGCTGACAAAATTTGAAATTTGCTGAGAATTTTCTTTTGCTCAAAACACGACGTTTTCACTGCTAAACGCACATTTTGGCCGACGAAAGCACATTTTCGGTGTCCAAAACACTGTTTTGCTGAAACAAAAAGCTTTTTAGCCCAAAAAACTGAAAAATGGCCATTTTGGCTCTCAAAACCAGGTTTATCGCTGACGGCGTGCCCTGTTTGCTGAAACCCCCACTTTTTGCTCATGAAAATACCTCTTGAGATAAAAACACGACGTTTTGGCGAAAAAAAATGGGGTTTTGGCTGAGAAAAGGTGCTTTTTGGTCAAAAAAAATGTTTTTTGCTGACAAAATTTGAAATTTGCTGAGAATTTTCTCTTGCTCAAAACACGACGTTTTCACTGCTAAACGCACATTTTGGCCGACGAAAGCACATTTTCGGTGTCCAAAACACTGTTTTGCTGAAACAAAAAGCTTTTTAGCCCAAAAAACTGAAAACACGACGTTTTCACTACTAAACGCACATTTTGGCGGACGAAAGCACATTTTCGGTGTCCAAAACACTGTTTTGCGGAAAGAAAAAGCTTTTTAGCCCAAAAAACTGAAAAATGGCCATTTTGGCTCTCAAAACCAGGTTTTTCGCTGACGGCGTGCCCTGTTTGCTGAAACCCCCACTTTTTGCTCATGAAAATACCTCTTGAGATAAAAACACGACGTTTTGGCGAAAAAAAATGGGGTTTTGGCTGAGAAAAGGTGCTTTTTGGTCAAAAAAACTGTTTTTTGCTGACAAAATTTGAAATTTGCTGAGAATTTTCTTTTGCTCAAAACACGACGTTTTCACTGCTAAACGCACATTTTGGCCGACGAAAGCACATTTTCGGTGTCCAAAACACTGTTTTGCTGAAACAAAAAGCTTTTTAGCCCAAAAAACTGAAAAATGGCCATTTTGGCTCTCAAAACCAGGTTTTTCGCTGACGGCGTGCCCTGTTTGCTGAAACCCCCACTTTTTGCTCATGAAAATACCTCTTGAGATAAAAACACGACGTTTTGGCGAAAAAAAATGGGGTTTTGGCTGAGAAAAGGTGCTTTTTGGTCAAAAAAACTGTTTTTTGCTGACAAAATTTGAAATTTGCTGAGAATTTTCTTTTGCTCAAAACACGACGTTTTCACTGCTAAACGCACATTTTGGCCGACGAAAGCACATTTTCGGTGTCCAAAACACTGTTTTGCTGAAACAAAAAGCTTTTTAGCCCAAAAAACTGAAAAATGGCCATTTTGGCTCTCAAAACCAGGTTTTTCGCTGACGGCGTGCCCTGTTTGCTGAAACCCCCACTTTTTGCTCATGAAAATACCTCTTGAGATAAAAACACGACGTTTTGGCGAAAAAAAATGGGGTTTTGGCTGAGAAAAGGTGCTTTTTGGTCAAAAAAACTGTTTTTTGCTGACAAAATTTGAAATTTGCTGAGAATTTTCTTTTGCTCAAAACATGACGTTTTCACTACTAAACGCACATTTTGGCCGACTAAAGCACATTTTCGGTGTCCAAAACACTGTTTTGCTGAAACAAAAAGCTTTTTAGCCCAAAAAACTGAAAAATGGCCATTTTGGCTCTCAAAACCAGGTTTTTCGCTGACGGCGTGCCCTGTTTGCTGAAACCCCCACTTTTTGCTCATGAAAATACCTCTTGAGATAAAAACACGACGTTTTGGCGAAAAAAAATGGGGTTTTGGCTGAGAAAAGGTGCTTTTTGGTCAAAAAAACTGTTTTTTGCTGACAAAATTTGAAATTTGCTGAGAATTTTCTTTTGCTCAAAACACGACGTTTTCACTGCTAAACGCACATTGTGGCCGACGAAAGCACATTTTCGGTGTCCAAAACACTGTTTTGCTGAAACAAAAAGCTTTTTAGCCCAAAAAACTGAAAAATGGCCATTTTGGCTCTCAAAACCAGGTTTTTCGCTGACGGCGTGCCCTGTTTGCTGAAACCCCCACTTTTTGCTCATGAAAATACCTCTTGAGATAAAAACACGACGTTTTGGCGAAAAAAAATGGGGTTTTGGCTGAGAAAAGGTGCTTTTTGGTCAAAAAAACTGTTTTTTGCTGACAAAATTTGAAATTTGCTGAGAATTTTCTTTTGCTCAAAACACGACGTTTTCACTGCTAAACGCACATTTTGGCCGACGAAAGCACATTTTCGGTGTCCAAAACACTGTTTTGCTGAAACAAAAAGCTTTTTAGCCCAAAAAACTGAAAAATGGCCATTTTGGCTCTCAAAACCAGGTTTTTCGCTGACGGCGTGCCCTGTTTGCTGAAACCCCCACTTTTTGCTCATGAAAATACCTCTTGAGATAAAAACACGACGTTTTGGCGAAAAAAAATGGGGTTTTGGCTGAGAAAAGGTGCTTTTTGGTCAAAAAAACTGTTTTTTGCTGACAAAATTTGAAATTTGCTGAGAATTTTCTTTTGCTCAAAACACGACGTTTTCACTGCTAAACGCACATTTTGGCCGACGAAAGCACATTTTCGGTGTCCAAAACACTGTTTTGCTGAAACAAAAAGCTTTTTAGCCCAAAAAACTGAAAAATGGCCATTTTGGCTCTCAAAACCAGGTTTTTCGCTGACGGCGTGCCCTGTTTGCTGAAACCCCCACTTTTTGCTCATGAAAATACCTCTTGAGATAAAAACACGACGTTTTGGCGAAAAAAAATGGGGTTTTGGCTGAGAAAAGGTGCTTTTTGGTCAAAAAAACTGTTTTTTGCTGACAAAATTTGAAATTTGCTGAGAATTTTCTTTTGCTCAAAACACGACGTTTTCACTGCTAAACGCACATTTTGGCCGACGAAAGCACATTTTCGGTGTCCAAAACACTGTTTTGCTGAAACAAAAAGCTTTTTAGCCCAAAAAACTGAAAACACGACGTTTTCACTACTAAACGCACATTTTGGCGGACGAAAGCACATTTTCGGTGTCCAAAACACTGTTTTGCGGAAAGAAAAAGCTTTTTAGCCCAAAAAACTGAAAAATGGCCATTTTGGCTCTCAAAACCAGGTTTTTCGCTGACGGCGTGCCCTGTTTGCTGAAACCCCCACTTTTTGCTCATGAAAATACCTCTTGAGATAAAAACACGACGTTTTGGCGAAAAAAAATGGGGTTTTGGCTGAGAAAAGGTGCTTTTTGGTCAAAAAAACTGTTTTTTGCTGACAAAATTTGAAATTTGCTGAGAATTTTCTTTTGCTCAAAACACGACGTTTTCACTGCTAAACGCACATTTTGGCCGACGAAAGCACATTTTCGGTGTCCAAAACACTGTTTTGCTGAAACAAAAAGCTTTTTAGCCCAAAAAACTGAAAAATGGCCATTTTGGCTCTCAAAACCAGGTTTTTCGCTGACGGCGTGCCCTGTTTGCTGAAACCCCCACTTTTTGCTCATGAAAATACCTCTTGAGATAAAAACACGACGTTTTGGCGAAAAAAAATGGGGTTTTGGCTGAGAAAAGGTGCTTTTTGGTCAAAAAAACTGTTTTTTGCTGACAAAATTTGAAATTTGCTGAGAATTTTCTTTTGCTCAAAACACGACGTTTTCACTGCTAAACGCACATTTTGGCCGACGAAAGCACATTTTCGGTGTCCAAAACACTGTTTTGCTGAAACAAAAAGCTTTTTAGCCCAAAAAACTGAAAAATGGCCATTTTGGCTCTCAAAACCAGGTTTTTCGCTGACGGCGTGCCCTGTTTGCTGAAACCCCCACTTTTTGCTCATGAAAATACCTCTTGAGATAAAAACACGACGTTTTGGCGAAAAAAAATGGGGTTTTGGCTGAGAAAAGGTGCTTTTTGGTCAAAAAAACTGTTTTTTGCTGACAAAATTTGAAATTTGCTGAGAATTTTCTTTTGCTCAAAACACGACGTTTTCACTGCTAAACGCACATTTTGGCCGACGAAAGCACATTTTCGGTGTCCAAAACACTGTTTTGCTGAAACAAAAAGCTTTTTAGCCCAAAAAACTGAAAAATGGCCATTTTGGCTCTCAAAACCAGGTTTTTCGCTGACGGCGTGCCCTGTTTGCTGAAACCCCCACTTTTTGCTCATGAAAATACCTCTTGAGATAAAAACACGACGTTTTGGCGAAAAAAAATGGGGTTTTGGCTGAGAAAAGGTGCTTTTTGGTCAAAAAAACTGTTTTTTGCTGACAAAATTTGAAATTTGCTGAGAATTTTCTTTTGCTCAAAACATGACGTTTTCACTACTAAACGCACATTTTGGCCGACTAAAGCACATTTTCGGTGTCCAAAACACTGTTTTGCTGAAACAAAAAGCTTTTTAGCCCAAAAAACTGAAAAATGGCCATTTTGGCTCTCAAAACCAGGTTTTTCGCTGACGGCGTGCCCTGTTTGCTGAAACCCCCACTTTTTGCTCATGAAAATACCTCTTGAGATAAAAACACGACGTTTTGGCGAAAAAAAATGGGGTTTTGGCTGAGAAAAGGTGCTTTTTGGTCAAAAAAACTGTTTTTTGCTGACAAAATTTGAAATTTGCTGAGAATTTTCTTTTGCTCAAAACACGACGTTTTCACTGCTAAACGCACATTTTGGCCGACGAAAGCACATTTTCGGTGTCCAAAACACTGTTTTGCTGAAACAAAAAGCTTTTTAGCCCAAAAAACTGAAAAATGGCCATTTTGGCTCTCAAAACCAGGTTTTTCGCTGACGGCGTGCCCTGTTTGCTGAAACCCCCACTTTTTGCTCATGAAAATACCTCTTGAGATAAAAACACGACGTTTTGGCGAAAAAAAATGGGGTTTTGGCTGAGAAAAGGTGCTTTTTGGTCAAAAAAACTGTTTTTTGCTGACAAAATTTGAAATTTGCTGAGAATTTTCTTTTGCTCAAAACACGACGTTTTCACTGCTAAACGCACATTTTGGCCGACGAAAGCACATTTTCGGTGTCCAAAACACTGTTTTGCTGAAACAAAAAGCTTTTTAGCCCAAAAAACTGAAAAATGGCCATTTTGGCTCTCAAAACCAGGTTTTTCGCTGACGGCGTGCCCTGTTTGCTGAAACCCCCACTTTTTGCTCATGAAAATACCTCTTGAGATAAAAACACGACGTTTTGGCGAAAAAAAATGGGGTTTTGGCTGAGAAAAGGTGCTTTTTGGTCAAAAAAACTGTTTTTTGCTGACAAAATTTGAAATTTGCTGAGAATTTTCTTTTGCTCAAAACATGACGTTTTCACTACTAAACGCACATTTTGGCCGACTAAAGCACATTTTCGGTGTCCAAAACACTGTTTTGCTGAAACAAAAAGCTTTTTAGCCCAAAAAACTGAAAAATGGCCATTTTGGCTCTCAAAACCAGGTTTTTCGCTGACGGCGTGCCCTGTTTGCTGAAACCCCCACTTTTTGCTCATGAAAATACCTCTTGAGATAAAAACACGACGTTTTGGCGAAAAAAAATGGGGTTTTGGCTGAGAAAAGGTGCTTTTTGGTCAAAAAAACTGTTTTTTGCTGACAAAATTTGAAATTTGCTGAGAATTTTCTTTTGCTCAAAACACGACGTTTTCACTGCTAAACGCACATTTTGGCCGACGAAAGCACATTTTCGGTGTCCAAAACACTGTTTTGCTGAAACAAAAAGCTTTTTAGCCCAAAAAACTGAAAAATGGCCATTTTGGCTCTCAAAACCAGGTTTTTCGCTGACGGCGTGCCCTGTTTGCTGAAACCCCCACTTTTTGCTCATGAAAATACCTCTTGAGATAAAAACACGACGTTTTGGCGAAAAAAAATGGGGTTTTGGCTGAGAAAAGGTGCTTTTTGGTCAAAAAAACTGTTTTTTGCTGACAAAATTTGAAATTTGCTGAGAATTTTCTTTTGCTCAAAACACGACGTTTTCACTGCTAAACGCACATTTTGGCCGACGAAAGCACATTTTCGGTGTCCAAAACACTGTTTTGCTGAAACAAAAAGCTTTTTAGCCCAAAAAACTGAAAAATGGCCATTTTGGCTCTCAAAACCAGGTTTTTCGCTGACGGCGTGCCCTGTTTGCTGAAACCCCCACTTTTTGCTCATGAAAATACCTCTTGAGATAAAAACACGACGTTTTGGCGAAAAAAAATGGGGTTTTGGCTGAGAAAAGGTGCTTTTTGGTCAAAAAAACTGTTTTTTGCTGACAAAATTCGAAATTTGCTGAGAATTTTCTTTTGCTCAAAACACGACGTTTTCACTGCTAAACGCACATTTTGGCCGACGAAAGCACATTTTCGGTGTCCAAAACACTGTTTTGCTGAAACAAAAAGCTTTTTAGCCCAAAAAACTGAAAAATGGCCATTTTGGCTCTCAAAACCAGGTTTTTCGCTGACGGCGTGCCCTGTTTGCTGAAACCCCCACTTTTTGCTCATGAAAATACCTCTTGAGATAAAAACACGACGTTTTGGCGAAAAAAAATGGGGTTTTGGCTGAGAAAAGGTGCTTTTTGGTCAAAAAAACTGTTTTTTGCTGACAAAATTTGAAATTTGCTGAGAATTTTCTTTTGCTCAAAACACGACGTTTTCACTGCTAAACGCACATTTTGGCCGACGAAAGCACATTTTCGGTGTCCAAAACACTGTTTTGCTGAAACAAAAAGCTTTTTAGCCCAAAAAACTGAAAAATGGCCATTTTGGCTCTCAAAACCAGGTTTTTCGCTGACGGCGTGCCCTGTTTGCTGAAACCCCCACTTTTTGCTCATGAAAATACCTCTTGAGATAAAAACACGACGTTTTGGCGAAAAAAAATGGGGTTTTGGCTGACAAAAGGTGCTTTTTGGTCAAAAAAACTGTTTTTTGCTGACAAAATTTGAAATTTGCTGAGAATTTTCTTTTGCTCAAAACACGACGTTTTCACTGCTAAACGCACATTTTGGCCGACGAAAGCACATTTTCGGTGTCCAAAACACTGTTTTGCTGAAACAAAAAGCTTTTTAGCCCAAAAAACTGAAAAATGGCAATTTTGGCTCTCAAAACCAGGTTTTTCGCTGACGGCGTGCCCTGTTTGCTGAAACCCCCACTTTTTGCTCATGAAAATACCTCTTGAGATAAAAACACGACGTTTTGGCGAAAAAAAATGGGGTTTTGGCTGAGAAAAGGTGCTTTTTGGTCAAAAAAACTGTTTTTTGCTGACAAAATTTGAAATTTGCTGAGAATTTTCTTTTGCTCAAAACACGACGTTTTCACTGCTAAACGCACATTTTGGCCGACGAAAGCACATTTTCGGTGTCCAAAACACTGTTTTGCTGAAACAAAAAGCTTTTTAGCCCAAAAAACTGAAAAATGGCCATTTTGGCTCTCAAAACCAGGTTTTTCGCTGACGGCGTGCCCTGTTTGCTGAAACCCCCACTTTTTGCTCATGAAAATACCTCTTGAGATAAAAACACGACGTTTTGGCGAAAAAAAATGGGGTTTTGGCTGAGAAAAGGTGCTTTTTGGTCAAAAAAACTGTTTTTTGCTGACAAAATTTGAAATTTGCTGAGAATTTTCTTTTGCTCAAAACACGACGTTTTCACTGCTAAACGCACATTTTGGCCGACGAAAGCACATTTTCGGTGTCCAAAACACTGTTTTGCTGAAACAAAAAGCTTTTTAGCCCCAAAAACTGAAAAATGGCCATTTTGGCTCTCAAAACCAGGTTTTTCGCTGACGGCGTGCCCTGTTTGCTGAAACCCCCACTTTTTGCTCATGAAAATACCTCTTGAGATAAAAACACGACGTTTTGGCGAAAAAAATGGGGTTTTGGCTGAGAAAAGGTGCTTTTTGGTCAAAAAAACTGTTTTTTGCCGACAAAATTTGAAATTTGCTGAGAATTTTCTTTTGCTCAAAACACGACGTTTTCACTGCTAAACGCACATTTTGGCCGACGAAAGCACATTTTCGGTGTCCAAAACACTGTTTTGCTGAAACAAAAAACTTTTTAGCCCAAAAAACTGAAAAATGGCCATTTTGGCTCTCAAAACCAGGTTTTTCGCTGACGGCGTGCCCTGTTTGCTGAAACCCCCACTTTTTGCTCATGAAAATACCTCTTGAGATAAAAACACGACGTTTTGGCGAAAAAAAATGGGGTTTTGGCTGAGAAAAGGTGCTTTTTGGTCAAAAAAACTGTTTTTTGCTGACAAAATTTGAAATTTGCTGAGAATTTTCTTTTGCTCAAAACACGACGTTTTCACTGCTAAACGCACATTTTGGCCGACGAAAGCACATTTTCGGTGTCCAAAACACTGTTTTGCTGGAAAAAAAAAGCTTTTTAGCCCAAAAAACTGAAAAATGGCCATTTTGGCTCTCAAAACCAGGTTTTTCGCTGACGGCGTGCCCTGTTTGCTGAAACCCCCACTTTTTGCTCATGAAAATACCTCTTGAGATAAAAACACGACGTTTTGGCGAAAAAAAATGGGGTTTTGGCTGAGAAAAGGTGCTTTTTGGTCAAAAAAACTGTTTTTTGCTGACAAAATTTGAAATTTGCTGAGAATTTTCTTTTGCTCAAAACACGACGTTTTCACTGCTAAACGCACATTTTGGCCGACGAAAGCACAGTTTCGGTGTCCAAAACACTGTTTTGCTGGAAAAAAAAAGCTTTTTAGCCCAAAAAACTGAAAAATGGCCATTTTGGCTCTCAAAACCAGGTTTTTCGCTGACGGCGTGCCCTGTTTGCTGAAACCCCCACTTTTTGCTCATGAAAATACCTCTTGAGATAAAAACACGACGTTTTGGCGAAAAAAAATGGGGTTTTGGCTGAGAAAAGGTGCTTTTTGGTCAAAAAAACTGTTTTTTGCTGACAAAATTTGAAATTTGCTGAGAATTTTCTTTTGCTCAAAACACGACGTTTTCACTGCTAAACGCACATTTTGGCCGACGAAAGCACAGTTTCGGTGTCCAAAACACTGTTTTGCTGAAACAAAAAGCTTTTTAGCCCAAAAAACTGAAAAATGGCCATTTTGGCTCTCAAAACCAGGTTTTTCGCTGACGGCGTGCCCTGTTTGCTGAAACCCCCACTTTTTGCTCATGAAAATACCTCTTGAGATAAAAACACGACGTTTTGGCGAAAAAAAATGGGGTTTTGGCTGAGAAAAGGTGCTTTTTGGTCAAAAAAACTGTTTTTTGCTGACAAAATTTGAAATTTGCTGAGAATTTTCTTTTGCTCAAAACACGACGTTTTCACTGCTAAACGCACATTTTGGCCGACGAAAGCTCAGTTTCGGTGTCCAAAACACTGTTTTGCTGGAAAAAAAAAGCTTTTTAGCCCAAAAAACTGAAAAATGGCCATTTTGGCTCTCAAAACCAGGTTTTTCGCTGACGGCGTGCCCTGTTTGCTGAAACCCCCACTTTTTGCTCATGAAAATACCTCTTGAGATAAAAACACGACGTTTTGGCGAAAAAAAATGGGGTTTTGGCTGAGAAAAGGTGCTTTTTGGTCAAAAAAACTGTTTTTTGCTGACAAAATTTGAAATTTGCTGAGAATTTTCTTTTGCTCAAAACACGACGTTTTCACTGCTAAACGCACATTTTGGCCGACGAAAGCACATTTTCGGTGTCCAAAACACTGTTTTGCTGAAACAAAAAGCTTTTTAGCCCAAAAAACTGAAAAATGGCCATTTTGGCTCTCAAAACCAGGTTTTTTCGCTGACGGCGTGCCCTGTTTGCTGAAACCCCCACTTTTTGCTCATGAAAATACCTCTTGAGATAAAAACACGACGTTTTGGCGAAAAAAAATGGGGTTTTGGCTGAGAAAAGGTGCTTTTTGGTCAAAAAAACTGTTTTTTGCTGACAAAATTTGAAATTTGCTGAGAATTTTCTTTTGCTCAAAACACGACGTTTTCACTGCTAAACGCACATTTTGGCCGACGAAAGCACATTTTCGGTGTCCAAAACACTGTTTTGCTGAAACAAAAAGCTTTTTAGCCCAAAAAACTGAAAAATGGCCATTTTGGCTCTCAAAACCAGGTTTTTCGCTGACGGCGTGCCCTGTTTGCTGAAACCCCCACTTTTTGCTCATGAAAATACCTCTTGAGATAAAAACACGACGTTTTGGCGAAAAAAAATGGGGTTTTGGCTGAGAAAAGGTGCTTTTTGGTCAAAAAAACTGTTTTTTGCTGACAAAATTTGAAATTTGCTGAGAATTTTCTTTTGCTCAAAACACGACGTTTTCACTGCTAAACGCACATTTTGGCCGACGAAAGCACATTTTCGGTGTCCAAAACACTGTTTTGCTGGAAAAAAAAAGCTTTTTAGCCCAAAAAACTGAAAAATGGCCATTTTGGCTCTCAAAACCAGGTTTTTCGCTGACGGCGTGCCCTGTTTGCTGAAACCCCCACTTTTTGCTCATGAAAATACCTCTTGAGATAAAAACACGACGTTTTGGCGAAAAAAAATGGGGTTATGGCTGAGAAAAGGTGCTTTTTGGTCAAAAAAACTGTTTTTTGCTGACAAAATTTGAAATTTGCTGAGAATTTTCTTTTGCTCAAAACACGACGTTTTCACTGCTAAACGCACATTTTGGCCGACGAAAGCACATTTTCGGTGTCCAAAACACAGTTTTGCTGAAACAAAAAGCTTTTTAGCCCAAAAAACTGAAAAATGGCCATTTTGGCTCTCAAAACCAGGTTTTTCGCTGACGGCGTGCCCTGTTTGCTGAAACCCCCACTTTTTGCTCATGAAAATACCTCTTGAGATAAAAACACGACGTTTTGGCGAAAAAAAATGGGGTTTTGGCTGAGAAAAGGTGCTTTTTGGTCAAAAAAACTGTTTTTTGCTGACAAAATTTGAAATTTGCTGAGAATTTTCTTTTGCTCAAAACACGACGTTTTCACTGCTAAACGCACATTTTGGCCGACGAAAGCACATTTTCGGTGTCCAAAACACTGTTTTGCTGAAACAAAAAGCTTTTTAGCCCAAAAAACTGAAAAATGGCAATTTTGGCTCTCAAAACCAGGTTTATCGCTGACGGCGTGCCCTGTTTGCTGAAACCCCCACTTTTTGCTCATGAAAATACCTCTTGAGATAAAAACACGACGTTTTGGCGAAAAAAAATGGGGTTTTGGCTGAGAAAAGGTGCTTTTTGGTCAAAAAAACTGTTTTTTGCTGACAAAATTTGAAATTTGCTGAGAATTTTCTTTTGCTCAAAACACGACGTTTTCACTGCTAAACGCACATTTTGGCCGACGAAATCACATTTTCGGTGTCCAAAACACTGTTTTGCTGAAACAAAAAGCTTTTTAGCCCAAAAAACTGAAAAATGGCCATTTTGGCTCTCAAAACCAGGTTTTTCGCTGACGGCGTGCCCTGTTTGCTGAAACCCCCACTTTTTGCTCATGAAAATACCTCTTGAGATAAAAACACGACGTTTTGGCGAAAAAAAATGGGGTTTTGGCTGAGAAAAGGTGCTTTTTGGTCAAAAAAACTGTTTTTTGCTGACAAAATTTGAAATTTGCTGAGAATTTTCTTTTGCTCAAAACACGACGTTTTCACTGCTAAACGCACATTTTGGCCGACGAAAGCACATTTTCGGTGTCCAAAACACTGTTTTGCTGAAACAAAAAGCTTTTTAGCCCAAAAAACTGAAAAATGGCCATTTTGGCTCTCAAAACCAGGTTTTTCGCTGACAGCGTGCCCTGTTTGCTGAAACCCCCACTTTTTGCTCATGAAAATACCTCTTGAGATAAAAACACGACGTTTTGGCGAAAAAAAATGGGGTTTTGGCTGAGAAAAGGTGCTTTTTGGTCAAAAAAACTGTTTTTTGCTGACAAAATTTGAAATTTGCTGAGAATTTTCTTTTGCTCAAAACACGACGTTTTCACTGCTAAACGCACATTTTGGCCGACGAAAGCACATTTTCGGTGTCCAAAACACTGTTTTGCTGAAACAAAAAGCTTTTTAGCCCAAAAAACTGAAAAATGGCAATTTTGGCTCTCAAAACCAGGTTTTTCGCTGACGGCGTGCCCTGTTTGCTGAAACCCCCACTTTTTGCTCATGAAAATACCTCTTGAGATAAAAACACGACGTTTTGGCGAAAAAAAATGGGGTTTTGGCTGAGAAAAGGTGCTTTTTGGTCAAAAAAACCGTTTTTTGCTGACAAAATTTGAAATTTGCTGAGAATTTTCTTTTGCTCAAAACACGACGTTTTCACTGCTAAACGCACATTTTGGCCGACGAAAGCACATTTTCGGTGTCCAAAACACTGTTTTGCTGAAACAAAAAGCTTTTTAGCCCAAAAAACTGAAAAATGGCAATTTTGGCTCTCAAAACCAGGTTTTTCGCTGACGGCGTGCCCTGTTTGCTGAAACCCCCACTTTTTGCTCATGAAAATACCTCTTGAGATAAAAACACGACGTTTTGGCGAAAAAAAATGGGGTTTTGGCTGAGAAAAGGTGCTTTTTGGTCAAAAAAACTGTTTTTTGCTGACAAAATTTGAAATTTGCTGAGAATTTTCTTTTGCTCAAAACACGACGTTTTCACTGCTAAACGCACATTTTGGCCGACGAAAGCACATTTTCGGTGTCCAAAACACTGTTTTGCTGAAACAAAAAGCTTTTTAGCCCAAAAAACTGAAAAATGGCCATTTTGGCTCTCAAAACCAGGTTTTTTGCTGACGGCGTGCCCTGTTTGCTGAAACCCCCACTTTTTGCTCATGAAAATACCTCTTGAGATAAAAACACGACGTTTTGGCGAAAAAAAATGGGGTTTTGGCTGAGAAAAGGTGCTTTTTGGTCAAAAAAACTGTTTTTTGCTGACAAAATTTGAAATTTGCTGAGAATTTTCTTTTGCTCAAAACACGACGTTTTCACTGCTAAACGCACATTTTAGCCGACGAAAGCACAGTTTCGGTGTCCAAAACACTGTTTTGCTGAAACAAAAAGCTTTTTAGCCCAAAAAACTGAAAAATGGCCATTTTGGCTCTCAAAACCAGGTTTTTCGCTGACGGCGTGCCCTGTTTGCTGAAACCCCCACTTTTTGCTCATGAAAATACCTCTTGAGATAAACACACGACGTTTCGGCGAAAAAAAATGGGGTTTTGGCTGAGAAAAGGTGCTTTTTGGTCAAAAAAACTGTTTTTTGCTGACAAAATTTGAAATTTGCTGAGAATTTTCTTTTGCTCAAAACACGACGTTTTCACTGCTAAACGCACATTTTAGCCGACGAAAGCACAGTTTCGGTGTCCAAAACACTGTTTTGCTGAAACAAAAAGCTTTTTAGCCCAAAAAACTGAAAAATGGCCATTTTGGCTCTCAAAACCAGGTTTTTCGCTGACGGCGTGCCCTGTTTGCTGAAACCCCCACTTTTTGCTCATGAAAATACCTCTTGAGATAAACACACGACGTTTCGGCGAAAAAAAATGGGGTTTTGGCTGAGAAAAGGTGCTTTTTGGTCAAAAAAACTGTTTTTTGCTGACAAAATTTGAAATTTGCTGAGAATTTTCTTTTGCTCAAAACACGACGTTTTCACTGCTAAACGCACATTTTGGCCGACAAAAGCACATTTTCGGTGTCCAAAACACTGTTTTGCTGAAACAAAAAGCTTTTTAGCCCAAAAAACTGAAAAATGGCCATTTTGGCTCTCAAAACCAGGTTTTTCGCTGACGGCGTGCCCTGTTTGCTGAAACCCCCACTTTTTGCTCATGAAAATACCTCTTGAGATAAAAACACGACGTTTTGGCGAAAAAAAATGGGGTTTTGGCTGAGAAAAGGTGCTTTTTGGTCAAAAAAACTGTTTTTTGCTGACAAAATTTGAAATTTGCTGAGAATTTTCTTTTGCTCAAAACACGACGTTTTCACTGCTAAACGCACATTTTGGCCGACGAAAGCACATTTTCGGTGTCCAAAACACTGTTTTGCTGAAACAAAAAGCTTTTTAGCCCAAAAAACTGAAAAATGGCCATTTTGGCTCTCAAAACCAGGTTTTTCGCTGACGGCGTGCCCTGTTTGCTGAAACCCCCACTTTTTGCTCATGAAAATACCTCTTGAGATAAAAACACGACGTTTTGGCGAAAAAAAATGGGGTTTTGGCTGAGAAAAGGTGCTTTTTGGTCAAAAAAACTGTTTTTTGCTGACAAAATTTGAAATTTGCTGAGAATTTTCTTTTGCTCAAAACACGACGTTTTCACTGCTAAACGCACATTTTGGCCGACGAAAGCACAGTTTCGGTGTCCAAAACACTGTTTTGCTGAAACAAAAAGCTTTTTAGCCCAAAAAACTGAAAAATGGCCATTTTGGCTCTCAAAACCAGGTTTTTCGCTGACGGTATGCCCTGTTTGCTGAAACCCCCACTTTTTGCTCATGAAAATACCTCTTGAGATAAAAACACGACGTTTTGGCGAAAAAAAATGGGGTTTTGGCTGAGAAAAGGTGCTTTTTGGTCAAAAAAACTGTTTTTTGCTGACAAAATTTGAAATTTGCTGAGAATTTTCTTTTGCTCAAAACACGACGTTTTCACTGCTAAACGCACATTTTGGCCGACGAAAGCACATTTTCGGTGTCCAAAACACTGTTTTGCTGAAACAAAAAGCTTTTTAGCCCAAAAAACTGAAAAATGGCCATTTTGGCTCTCAAAACCAGGTTTTTCGCTGACGGCGTGCCCTGTTTGCTGAAACCCCCACTTTTTGCTCATGAAAATACCTCTTGAGATAAAAACACGACGTTTTGGCGAAAAAAAATGGGGTTTTGGCTGAGAAAAGGTGCTTTTTGGTCAAAAAAACTGTTTTTTGCTGACAAAATTTGAAATTTGCTGAGAATTTTCTTTTGCTCAAAACACGACGTTTTCACTGCTAAACGCACATTTTGGCCGACGAAAGCACATTTTCGGTGTCCAAAACACTGTTTTGCTGAAACAAAAAGCTTTTTAGCCCAAAAAACTGAAAAATGGCCATTTTGGCTCTCAAAACCAGGTTTTTCGCTGACGGCGTGCCCTGTTTGCTGAAACCCCCACTTTTTGCTCATGAAAATACCTCTTGAGATAAAAACACGACGTTTTGGCGAAAAAAATGGGGTTTTGCCTGACAAAAGGTGCTTTTTGGTCAAAAAAACTGTTTTTTGCTGACAAAATTTGAAATTTGCTGAGAATTTTCTTTTGCTCAAAACACGACGTTTTCACTGCTAAACGCACATTTTGGCCGACGAAAGCACATTTTCGGTGTCCAAAACACTGTTTTGCTGAAACAAAAAGCTTTTTAGCCCAAAAAACTGAAAAATGGCCATTTTGGCTCTCAAAACCAGGTTTTTGGCTGACGGCGTGCCCTGTTTGCTGAAACCCCCACTTTTTGCTCATGAAAATACCTCTTGAGATAAAAACACGACGTTTTGGCGAAAAAAAATGGGGTTTTGGCTGAGAAAAGGTGCTTTTTGGTCAAAAAAACTGTTTTTTGGTGACAAAATTTGAAATTTGCTGAGAATTTTCTTTTGCTCAAAACACGACGTTTTCACTGCTAAACGCACATTTTGGCCGATGAAAGCACATTTTCGGTGTCCAAAACACTGTTTTGCTGAAACAAAAAGCTTTTTAGCCCAAAAAACTGAAAAATGGCCATTTTGGCTCTCAAAACCAGGTTTTTCGCTGACGGCGTGCCCTGTTTGCTGAAACCCCCACTTTTTGCTCATGAAAATACCTCTTGAGATAAAAACACGACGTTTTGGCGAAAAAAAATGGGGTTTTGGCTGAGAAAAGGTGCTTTTTGGTCAAAAAAACTGTTTTTTGCTGACAAAATTTGAAATTTGCTGAGAATTTTCTTTTGCTCAAAACACGACGTTTTCACTGCTAAACGCACATTTTGGCCGACGAAAGCACATTTTCGGTGTCCAAAACACTGTTTTGCTGAAACAAAAAGCTTTTTAGCCCAAAAAACTGAAAAATGGCCATTTTGGCTCTCAAAACCAGGTTTTTCGCTGACGGCGTGCCCTGTTTGCTGAAACCCCCACTTTTTGCTCATGAAAATACCTCTTGAGATAAAAACACGACGTTTTGGCGAAAAAAAATGGGGTTTTGGCTGACAAAAGGTGCTTTTTGGTCAAAAAAACTGTTTTTTGCTGACAAAATTTGAAATTTGCTGAGAATTTTCTTTTGCTCAAAACACGACGTTTTCACTGCTAAACGCACATTTTGGCCGACGAAAGCACATTTTCGGTGTCCAAAACACTGTTTTGCTGAAACAAAAAGCTTTTTAGCCCAAAAAACTGAAAAATGGCCATTTTGGCTCTCAAAACCAGGTTTTTCGCTGACGGCGTGCCCTGTTTGCTGAAACCCCCACTTTTTGCTCATGAAAATACCTCTTGAGATAAAAACACGACGTTTTGGCGAAAAAAATGGGGTTTTGGCTGAGAAAAGGTGCTTTTTGGTCAAAAAAACTGTTTTTTGCTGACAAAATTTGAAATTTGCTGAGAATTTTCTTTTGCTCAAAACACGACGTTTCCACTGCTAAACGCACATTTTGGCCGACGAAAGCACATTTTCGGTGTCCAAAACACTGTTTTGCTGAAACAAAAAGCTTTTTAGCCCAAAAAAAGTGAAAAATGGCCATTTTGGCTCTCAAAACCAGGGTTTTCGCTGACGGCGTGCCCTGTTTGCTGAAACCCCCACTTTTTGCTCATGAAAATACCTCTTGAGATAAAAACACGACGTTTTGGCGAAAAAAATGGGGTTTTGGCTGAGAAAAGGTGCTTTTTGGTCAAAAAAACTGTTTTTTGCTGACAAAATTTGAAATTTGCTGAGAATTTTCTTTTGCTCAAAACACGACGTTTTCACTGCTAAACGCACATTTTGGCCGACGAAAGCACATTTTCGGTGTCCAAAACACTGTTTTGCTGAAACAAAAAGCTTTTTAGCCCAAAAAACTGAAAAATGGCCATTTTGGCTCTCAAAACCAGGTTTTTCGCTGACGGCGTGCCCTGTTTGCTGAAACCCCCACTTTTTGCTCATGAAAATACCTCTTGAGATAAAAACACGACGTTTTGGCGAAAACAAATGGGGTTTTGGCTGAGAAAAGGTGCTTTTTGGTCAAAAAAACTGTTTTTTGCTGACAAAATTTGAAATTTGCTGAGAATTTTCTTTTGCTCAAAACACGACGTTTTCACTGCTAAACGCACATTTTGGTCGACGAAAGCACATTTTCGGTGTCCAAAACACTGTTTTGCTGAAACAAAAAGCTTCTTAGCCCAAAAAACTGAAAAATGGCCATTTTGGCTCTCAAAACCAGGTTTTTCGCTGACAGCGTGCCCTGTTTGCTGAAACCCCCACTTTTTGCTCATGAAAATACCTCTTGAGATAAAAACACGACGTTTTGGCGAAAACAAATGGGGTTTTGGCTGAGAAAAGGTGCTTTTTGGTCAAAAAAACTGTTTTTTGCTGACAAAATTTGAAATTTGCTGAGAATTTTCTTTTGCTCAAAACACGACGTTTTCACTGCTAAACGCACATTTTGGCCGACGAAAGCACATTTTCGGTGTCCAAAACACTGTTTTGCTGAAACAAAAAGCTTTTTAGCCCAAAAAACTGAAAAATGGCCATTTTGGCTCTCAAAACCAGGTTTTTCGCTGACGGCGTGCCCTGTTTGCTGAAACCCCCACTTTTTGCTCATGAAAATACCTCTTGAGATAAAAACACGACGTTTTGGCGAAAAACAATGGGGTTTTGGCTGAGAAAAGGTGCTTTTTGGTCAAAAAAACTGTTTTTTGCTGACAAAATTTGAAATTTGCTGAGAATTTTCTTTTGCTCAAAACACGACGTTTTCACTGCTAAACGCACATTTTGGCCGACGAAAGCACATTTTCGGTGTCCAAAACACTGTTTTGCTGAAAAAAAAAGCTTTTTAGCCCAAAAAACTGAAAAATGGCCATTTTGGCTCTCAAAACCAGGTTTTTCGCTGACGGGGTGCCCTGTTTGCTGAAACCCCCACTTTTTGCTCATGAAAATACCTCTTGAGATAAAAACACGACGTTTTGGCGAAAAACAATGGGGTTTTGGCTGAGAAAAGGTGCTTTTTGGTCAAAAAAACTGCTTTTTGCTGACAAAATTTGAAATTTGCTGAGAATTTTCTTTTGCTCAAAACACGACGTTTTCACTGCTAAACGCACATTTTGGCCGACGAAAGCACATTTTCGGTGTCCAAAACACTGTTTTGCTGAAACAAAAAGCTTTTTAGCCCAAAAAACTGAAAAATGGCCATTTTGGCTCTCAAAACCAGGTTTTTCGCTGACGGCGTGCCCTGTTTGCTGAAACCCCCACTTTTTGCTCATGAAAATACCTCTTGAGATAAAAACACGACGTTTTGGCGAAAAACAATGGGGTTTTGGCTGAGAAAAGGTGCTTTTTGGTCAAAAAAACTGTTTTTAGCTGACAAAATTTGAAATTTGCTGAGAATTTTCTTTTGCTCAAAACACGACGTTTTCACTGCTAAACGCACATTTTGGCCGACGAAAGCACATTTTCGGTGTCCAAAACACTGTTTTGCTGAAACAAAAAGCTTTTTAGCCCAAAAAACTGAAAAATGGCCATTTTGGCTCTCAAAACCAGGTTTTTCGCTGACGGCATGCCCTGTTTGCTGAAACCCCCACTTTTTGCTCATGAAAATACCTCTTGAGATAAAAACACGACGTTTTGGCGAAAAACAATGGGGTTTTGGCTGAGAAAAGGTGCTTTTTGGTCAAAAAAACTGTTTTTTGCTGACAAAATTTGAAATTTGCTGAGAATTTTCTTTTGCTCAAAACACGACGTTTTCACTGCTAAACGCACATTTTGGCCGACGAAAGCACATTTTCGGTGTCCAAAACACTGTTTTGCTGAAACAAAAAGCTTTTTAGCCCAAAAAACTGAAAAATGGCCATTTTGGCTCTCAAAACCAGGTTTTTCGCTGACGGCGTGCCCTGTTTGCTGAAACCCCCACTTTTTGCTCATGAAAATACCTCTTGAGATAAAAACACGACGTTTTGGCGAAAAACAATGGGGTTTTGGCTGAGAAAAGGTGCTTTTTGGTCAAAAAAACTGTTTTTAGCTGACAAAATTTGAAATTTGCTGAGAATTTTCTTTTGCTCAAAACACGACGTTTTCACTGCTAAACGCACATTTTGGCCGACGAAAGCACATTTTCGGTGTCCAAAACACTGTTTTGCTGAAACAAAAAGCTTTTTAGCCCAAAAAACTGAAAAATGGCCATTTTGGCTCTCAAAACCAGGTTTTTCGCTGACGGCGTGCCCTGTTTGCTGAAACCCCCACTTTTTGCTCATGAAAATACCTCTTGAGATAAAAACACGACGTTTTGGCGAAAAACAATGGGGTTTTGGCTGAGAAAAGGTGCTTTTTGGTCAAAAGAACTGTTTTTTGCTGACAAAATTTGAAATTTGCTGAGAATTTTCTTTTGCTCAAAACACGACGTTTTCACTGCTAAACGCACATTTTGGCCGACGAAAGCACATTTTCGGTGTCCAAAACACTGTTTTGCTGAAACAAAAAGCTTTTTAGCCCAAAAAACTGAAAAATGGCCATTTTGGCTCTCAAAACCAGGTTTTTCGCTGACGGCCTGCCCTGTTTGCTGAAACCCCCACTTTTTGCTCATGAAAATACCTCTTGAGATAAAAACACGACGTTTTGGCGAAAAAAAATGGGGTTTTGGCTGAGAAAAGGTGCTTTTTGGTCAAAAAAACTGTTTTTTGCTGACAAAATTTGAAATTTGCTGAGAATTTTCTTTTGCTCAAAACACGACGTTTTCACTGCTAAACGCACATTTTGGCCGACGAAAGCACATTTTCGGTGTCCAAAACACTGTTTTGCTGAAACAAAAAGCTTTTTAGCCCAAAAAACTGAAAAATGGCCATTTTGGCTCTCAAAACCAGGTTTTTCGCTGACGGGGTGCCCTGTTTGCTGAAACCCCCACTTTTTGCTCATGAAAATACCTCTTGAGATAAAAACACGACGTTTTGGCGAAAAAAAATGGGGTTTTGGCTGAGAAAAGGTGCTTTTTGGTCAAAAAAACTGTTTTTTGCTGACAAAATTTGAAATTTGCTGAGAATTTTCTTTTGCTCAAAACACGACGTTTTCACTGCTAAACGCACATTTTGGCCGACGAAAGTACATTTTCGGTGTCCAAAACACTTTTTTGCTGAAACAAAAAGCTTTTTAGCCCAAAAAACTGAAAAATGGCCATTTTGGCTCTCAAAACCAGGTTTTTCGCTGACGGCGTGCCCTGTTTGCTGAAACCCCCACTTTTTGCTCATGAAAATACCTCTTGAGATAAAAACACGACGTTTTGGCGAAAAAAAATGGGGTTTTGGCTGACAAAGGTTCTTTTTGGTCAAAAAAACTGTTTTTTGCTGACAAAATTTGAAATTTGCTGAGAATTTTCTTTTGCTCAAAACACGACGTTTTCACTGCTAAACGCACATTTTGGCCGACGAAAGCACATTTTCGGTGTCCAAAACACTGTTTTGCTGAAACAAAAAGCTTTTTAGCCCAAAAAACTGAAAAATGGCCATTTTGGCTCTCAAAACCAGGTTTTTCGCTGACGGCGTGCCCTGTTTGCTGAAACCCCCACTTTTTGCTCATGAAAATACCTCTTGAGATAAAAACACGACGTTTTGGCGAAAAAAAATGGGGTTTTGGCTGAGAAAAGGTGCTTTTTGGTCAAAAAAACTGTTTTTTGCTGACAAAATTTGAAATTTGCTGAGAATTTTCTTTTGCTCAAAACACGACGTTTTCACTGCTAAACGCACATTTTGGCCGACAAAAGCACATTTTCGGTGTCCAAAACACTGTTTTGCTGAAACAAAAAGCTTTTTAGCCCAAAAAACTGAAAAATGGCCATTTTGGCTCTCAAAACCAGGTTTTTCGCTGACGGCGTGCCCTGTTTGCTGAAACCCCCACTTTTTGCTCATGAAAATACCTCTTGAGATAAAAACACGACGTTTTGGCGAAAAAAAATGGGGTTTTGGCTGAGAAAAGGTGCTTTTTGGTCAAAAAAACTGTTTTTTGCTGACAAAATTTGAAATTTGCTGAGAATTTTCTTTTGCTCAAAACACGACGTTTTCACTGCTAAACGCACATTTTGGCCGACGAAAGCACATTTTCGGTGTCCAAAACACTGTTTTGCTGAAACAAAAAGCTTTTTAGCCCAAAAAACTGAAAAATGGCCATTTTGGCTCTCAAAACCAGGTTTTTCGCTGACGGCGTGCCCTGTTTGCTGAAACCCCCACTTTTTGCTCATGAAAATACCTCTTGAGATAAAAATTCGACGTTTTGGCGAAAAACAATGGGGTTTTGGCTGAGAAAAGGTGCTTTTTGGTCAAAAAAACTGTTTTTTGCTGACAAAATTTGAAATTTGCTGAGAATTTTCTTTTGCTCAAAACACAACGTTTTCACTGCTAAACGCACATTTTGGCCGACGAAAGCACATTTTCGGTGTCCAAAACACTGTTTTGCTGAAACAAAAAGCTTTTTAGCCCAAAAAACTGAAAAATGGCCATTTTAATTGGCTCTCAAAACCAGGTTTTTCGCTGACGGCGTGCCCTGTTTGCTGAAACCCCCACTTTTTGCTCATGAAAATACCTCTTGAGATAAAAACACGACGTTTTGGCGAAAAAAAATGGGGTTTTGGCTGAGAAAAGGTGCTTTTTGGTCAAAAAAACTGTTTTTTGCTGACAAAATTTGAAATTTGCTGAGAATTTTCTTTTGCTCAAAACACGACGTTTTCACTGCTAAACGCACATTTTGGCCGACGAAAGCACATTTTCGGTGTCCAAAACACTGTTTTGCTGAAACAAAAAGCTTTTTAGCCCAAAAAACTGAAAAATGGCCATTTTGGCTCTCAAAACCAGGTTTTTCGCTTACGGCGTGCCCTGTTTGCTGAAACCCCCACTTTTTCCTCATGAAAATACCTCTTGAGATAAAAACACGACGTTTTCACTGCTAAACGCACATTTTGGCCGACGAAAGCACATTTTCGGTGTCCAAAACACTGTTTTGCTGAAACAAAAAGCTTTTTAGCCCAAAAAACTGAAAAATGGCCATTTTGGCTCTCAAAACCAGGTTTTTCGCTGACGGCGTGCCCTGTTTGCTGAAACCCCCACTTTTTGCTCATGAAAATACCTCTTGAGATAAAAACACGACGTTTTGGCGAAAAAAAATGGGGTTTTGGCTGACAAAAGGTGCTTTTTGGTCAAAAAAACTGTTTTTTGCTGACAAAATTTGAAATTTGCTGAGAATTTTCTTTTGCTCAAAACACGACGTTTTCACTGCTAAACGCACATTTTGGCCGACGAAAGTACATTTTCGGTGTCCAAAACACTGTTTTGCTGAAACAAAAAGCTTTTTAGCCCAAAAAACTGAAAAATGGCCATTTTAATTGGCTCTCAAAACCAGGTTTTTCGCTGACGGCGTGCCCTGTTTGCTGAAACCCCCACTTTTTGCTCATGAAAATACCTCTTGAGATAAAAACACGACGTTTTGGCGAAAAAAAATGGGGTTTTGGCTGAGAAAAGGTGCTTTTTGGTCAAAAAAACTGTTTTTTGCTGACAAAATTTGAAATTTGCTGAGAATTTTCTTTTGCTCAAAACACGACGTTTTCACTGCTAAACGCACATTTTGGCCGACGAAAGCACATTTTCGGTGTCCAAAACACTGTTTTGCTGAAACAAAAAGCTTTTTAGCCCAAAAAACTGAAAAATGGCCATTTTGGCTCTCAAAACCAGGTTTTTCGCTTACGGCGTGCCCTGTTTGCTGAAACCCCCACTTTTTCCTCATGAAAATACCTCTTGAGATAAAAACACGACGTTTTCACTGCTAAACGCACATTTTGGCCGACGAAAGCACATTTTCGGTGTCCAAAACACTGTTTTGCTGAAACAAAAAGCTTTTTAGCCCAAAAAACTGAAAAATGGCCATTTTGGCTCTCAAAACCAGGTTTTTCGCTGACGGCGTGCCCTGTTTGCTGAAACCCCCACTTTTTGCTCATGAAAATACCTCTTGAGATAAAAACACGACGTTTTGGCGAAAAAAAATGGGGTTTTGGCTGACAAAAGGTGCTTTTTGGTCAAAAAAACTGTTTTTTGCTGACAAAATTTGAAATTTGCTGAGAATTTTCTTTTGCTCAAAACACGACGTTTTCACTGCTAAACGCACATTTTGGCCGACGAAAGTACATTTTCGGTGTCCAAAACACTGTTTTGCTGAAACAAAAAGCTTTTTAGCCCAAAAAACTGAAAAATGGCCATTTTAATTGGCTCTCAAAACCAGGTTTTTCGCTGACGGCGTGCCCTGTTTGCTGAAACCCCCACTTTTTGCTCATGAAAATACCTCTTGAGATAAAAACACGACGTTTTGGCGAAAAAAAATGGGGTTTTGGCTGAGAAAAGGTGCTTTTTGGTCAAAAAAACTGTTTTTTGCTGACAAAATTTGAAATTTGCTGAGAATTTTCTTTTGCTCAAAACACGACGTTTTCACTGCTAAACGCACATTTTGGCCGACGAAAGCACATTTTCGGTTGTTGAAGACACTGAACACTGATATATATATATTCAATTAAACATTAACATGAACATTATTTATATTGCGTTACTGTTAGGGGATATCAGATTGCTAAATGACCTTTGGAATCATTGACTCGTGATTTAGTTGATTTAGTTGATTTAGTTGATTTAGTAGATATACCAGGAGATATACCGGACATTTTTTAGAGACATTTGATTCAACTGTAATTCGCCACCAGATGTGAGTACAATTTGCCTATTTGATCTAGATAATTATCGATAGTTTTAGATGTAGTTCTAATTAGAAATCATTGTAATCAATTGTAGCAAACCTTCAAAGCTTCGTCACATTAAACCGAAAACAGAAATCAGAAATGAAGCGTCTTGATCGTGGCAAATGACATACATGACATGAACAGAAGGATTCGATCCTAACATCAGTTTGATCTGTGCGAAAAATAACGATTTAGAACCGAAATAAGACAAATAAACCTGAAGAGACGCTAAAGGTGAAACCTGATATCGACCGCATGGCAGCTAAGAAAATTCAGGAATTTGATAATGGAGTCCCGGACTCCGAGGAACACAAAATACGAAAATCAGACCGGCAGAGGAAAATTGTTGAGGAATATGCCGAATATTTCGATGATTTGCACCTCGGAAGATTGAAGAGAGATTTAACGAAAATAGACAAAGAAATTGAAGCAATAATACACAGTTTATCTTGTCTCGACGCTAAGCAAAATCCAGCAGAAGTTCATACCGTGTTCGAAAGGTTAAATCGGAAATGGCTCGGTTACAGGAAATCTACAGTGAATATGCCGAGCGGATAACTAATACAACGGAGCTTGAACAAATAGGAATAAGAAAACGGGAGCTCAACCGCAAGATAAATGACTACCATTCATCGATTATAGACAGTATCCGAGAGCCTGTAAGTGAAAACACCCCTGTAAAGCATGATGATTCGAAATCAGTCGTCAGCCACGTTTCGTCTCGAAGCTCATCTAGTAGTAAGATGTCGTCATCCTCTTCAAAGGCACGCGCAGCCGCTCGAAACGCAGAATTGGCAAGGTTAAAGTTAGAACAGGCGCTGAAAAAGACGGATCTAAAGCAAAAACTGTTACGAGAACAGGCGCAAATGGAGAAAACCCGAGTTGAGCTGGAGATTAAAATAGCCGAAACACAATTAGAAGAACACCTTCAGGATCTACGTGACCAAGTCGAGTGCGCACTCTATGAGGCAGAATTACTATCGCAGGAAGAACAGCTAGTAAAAGATCCCATCGATAGCCTCGCTGATGAACAACGTGATCACCAAAGGAGCTTACCAAAGGGGGGTAACCCTGAGTCAATCAACCCCATTGCAGGTGTTCCCCGAGGCGCGCTTGTGCCTTCCGTCGATGACGCTGCTATCCAATCAACCCCCAAACAAGAGCAACCTTTAGATGTGGAAAACTATCGGTTGCCCTTTTCGACAATACAGAAGAACCAGCCCAAGGCAAATGTTAAGCAGGACAACGTTCAAGGTTACCAAGTCTTATCTTCTTCTGAGGGAGTAAGTCTAGCAGATTCATTGGTGCAGATGAGCCACCAGCTAGTCGGAGTGGTGAAACAAAATGCTGACGCGACGACGGTGATTAGAACGATGCTACAGAGACAGGGTATTCCCAAACCAATCCCGACTAGATTTGCAGGCAATCCATCACAGTTTCCGGTCTTCAAGAATAGAATTGCAGATTGGCTTGATGAGAAAGGCTTTACCGACAGAGAAAAGGTCACGCATTTACTCAGTTTCGTAGACGGAGAAGCAAGAGAAGCTATTGAACACCTCGAGACGGAAGAAAATGGATTTGTAGAAGCAATGGCGATCCTCGAAGAAAGGTACGGCCATCCAGCGAGTGTCGTAAAATCCTGCATCAAGCAAATCACCGACGGCCCACGAATTGAAAGGGGAGATAAGCAATCCCTGACGAGGCTTGAAACGCACCTTCGCACCTGCCTCAAGGCTCTTCAACATAACAAGGGGTACGTACACGAGATGAATGCCTCGACCAACATTGAAAGAGTCATCGAACGACTACCAACTCACATGCAAATAGACTGGGCTAAAAGTGCTCCAAAAATTCGCGATGAAACGGAGAATGGCCCAGATCTACGTCATGTTCTAAGCTTAGTGACAAAGCAACTCAGGGTGATGAACGATCCCCAGTTTGGCCACATAGTAACCAAGACAAATGCCTCGAGTTCAGCGATGAAACTTGGCAAAACACCTGTACAATCGCGGGTCTTCCCCACCTTTCCTCGACGAAATATTGCTACCATGGTGACTGATACCGACGTGAAGTCAAGGCGTTCAGAAGACAAGAGTAGCTGCTGTCCTTGTTGCTATGGTCGGCATACTTTGGCGAAATGCGAGAAATTCGGAAAGAAATTATCTCTTGATGAAAGATGGAACATGGTCAAGGATCTCAAGCTGTGTCACATCTGCCTAACTGCAGGGCATATGAAAGCGCAATGCTTCACTACAGAAAGATGCCACTGCAAGGCCAGCTTCTACCACCACGAGCTGCTGCATCGTAACGTCCCAAGGCTGGAACAACAAACTTCAAACCCGACAGCTGAAAGGCGCACCCAAACAAACGAACAACGAAGCACTGAGACGTATGCGACTCTCACTCAAGAAAGAAAGCGTGTTGTACTTCTGCATGTCGTCCCCGTAAGGGTCATATCGAATGAAGGAAGCCATGTTACGACATACGGATTGCTTGACAACGCAAGTAGAGGAACGATAATCTCTTCAGAGCTCGCTACAACATTGGACATCGACGGTCCTCTTCGTCCGCTCACAGTCACCACAGTGCTTGGTAAACAAGACTGCAATTTTAAAGAAGTTAAGTTTAAGCTTCAGTCAGTGGAATCTACAGACTGCCCAATACTCACCGTCGATGAAGGTATCGTTAAGGAACTTGACATCAACGAAAAGGTCTTACCGCATGAAATCAACCATGCAATCTACCCCTACCTCTCTGATATCGATACTCCAGAGGTAGAACTCAAGAAAGTATCTTTGATAATCGGACAGGATGTAAAAAGGGCGCATATCGTGCAAGAGGTAAGAGCCCCAGAGGAAGAAAGCCAAGCTGAGTTGTATGCAACCAAGACCGCTCTTGGCTGGACCATTGCAGGAACTACAAGAGGAAGAGAAGAGATAGCAAGAGAAGTAAGTGTCAACTTCGTAGACCACGACAAACTTCTACGAGATCGACTTAATGCCTTCTGGTCTATCGAAAATGGTGGGCTAGACAATCAAGCCAGTACTGAAAAATCAGCTTCGGTGGAGGACCGCCGCGCGGAGAAAATATTGAGAGATACGACCAAGTTAGTTGACGGTCACTATGAAACTGGTTTGTTGTGGAAGGACGATAGCACTCAGTTACCAAATAACAGGGTTATTGCGGAGGCTCGTCTCAAAGGTCTAAAGAGAAAGTTCCAACGCGACCAAGAATTTGAAGAAAAATACAGAAATGTTGTACAGGATTACATCAACCGCGGATACGCCAGAAAGCTATCACAGGATGAAGCCGAAACGAAAGGCGCGAGGACCAACTACTTGCCACATCATGGAGTTACAAACCCAAACAAGCCGGGAAAGGTCAGAGTCGTTTTTGATGCAGCCGCCAAGTACGACGGAACGTCGCTAAATCAAAACTTGCTACAAGGTCCAGACATGACAAACAACCTTCTTGGAGTTCTGATGAGGTTCCGCCAAGGAAAGACAGCCTTGGTTGCTGACATCGAAGGCATGTTTCACCAGGTGAAGGTATCCCCGGAGGACCAAGATTCATTTAGGTTCCTCTGGTGGAGCGGAAGTCTGGACGAACCGCCCGATGAATACGTTATGACGGTACACGTCTTTGGAGCGACCGACTCTCCATGCTGTTCAAACAACAGCCTAAGGAGGACTGCTGAGGATAACAGAGATAAGTATGATGATATTGCCATTGACACCGTACTTAGACACTTTTACGTTGATGATATGCTGAGAGCTGTGGAAACCGAAGAAATCGCTATACAACTCGCGAATGATTTGACAACATTGCTAGCAAGAGGAGGATTTAGGCTCACCAAATTTATGTCCAACAGTCGTACAGTGCTTCAGGCCATACCAGAGCAAGAAAGAGCTACTCCATCCCTGAATCTAGACCTAGATGACCTCCCAATCGAGCGTGCTCTCGGCGTGAGATGGAACGTTGCTGAAGACGTGTTTGGATTCAAAGTAACTAAATGTGATAAGCCTGACACCATGAGAGGTGTACTCTCATATGTCTCATCGTTTTATGATCCTCAAGGGCTTGCTGCACCTGTTGTCCTACCTGCAAAACAGATCCTGCAAGACTGCTGGAGAAAAAAGTGGGGATGGGACAAGCCCCTCGAAGGTGAAGTGCTTGAGAGATGGAGAAAATGGAAGGAACTTTTACCACTGATGACTGAGGTAAAGATTCCACGCTGCTTCACCGGCCTAGATCGTGCCAACTGCCTTGACGCTGAGATTCAGTTACACCACTTCTGTGATGCATCGGAAATAGGCTATGGCACTGCATCGTACCTCAGGATCTCCTACCCAGACTGCTCGATATTTTGTTCCTTCGTCCTCGGAAAAGCAAGAAATGCCCCTATTCGAGCACCAACGATACCAAGACTTGAGCTTCAGAGCGCAGTTTTGGCAGTAAGGATGAACCAGTTTATACAGAAAGAGCTGGACCTTCAAATAAGCAAGACAGTCTTCTGGACGGACATTATGATAACGCTATATTGTATCGCTAACGACACCAAGAGATTCCTGACCTTCGTAGGAAACCGTATCAATGAAATAAGAGAGCTGACCGATACGGAGCAATGGCGACACTGTCCCGGAAAGCTGAACCCCGCTGACGATTGCTCCAGAGGTCTAGATCCACAACAATATATCGAAGCTGAACGCTGGCTCAAGGGCCCGAACTTCCTGTGGGGACCAGAAAGGGATTGGCCAAGCCAGGCACTTGAAGAAATATCAGATGAACAACTAGAAATAAAGAAAGAAAAGACAACCCTGGCTACAGATGTGAAGCCCAAAGCAGAAAGCGGATTGTATGTGCTTCTGAAGAAGTTCTCGAGCTGGCAAAAGCTAGTAAAGAGTGTTGCCTGGATCATCAAGTTCACAGACTGGATCAGGAGTAAAAGAAAACGCGTCACACACAGGCGAATCACATTCAACAACATGAAAAGAGCCAAACAAATGATTGTTGTCCTCGTTCAAAGACAGTCATTTCCCGACGAAATCAGAGACCTCACAAGAAAGACAAGCGCGAAAGAGGGTCTTCGTGTTTCCCCCAACAGTAGCATTGTTAAGCTGAAGCCGATGATACGCGAGGATGAAAGAATCCTCCGCATGGCTGGTCGCATTGCCCAAGCTCCGATAACGTACGATGCAAAGCATCAGATGATTCTGCCTCAAGACCACCACGTGACCTGTCTCCTCATCGGACACTTTCATGAACGCCTCGGTCATAGTGGCCAAGAACACGTCCTGGCAAGGCTACGAGAAGAGTTCTGGATCGTCAAGGCCAGAACAGCGATAAAGAAGGTGCTTGGGAGATGCCTCGCCTGCAAACGACAACACGCAGAACGGATGACGCAGGAGATGGCTGACCTGCCAAAGATTAGGGTAACACCTTACGAACCGCCCTTTACAAGCACAGGAATAGATTACTTTGGTCCTCTGCATGTGAAGAGAGGACGCGGAACTGCTAAGAGATACGGATGCATCTTTGTTTGCATGACAACGAGGGCAATACACCTGGAGCTGGCTCAGTCACTCGAAACGGATGCCTTCATAATGGTACTGAGACGATTCCTTAATACCAGAGGTGATGTAAAGGAGCTGAGATCTGATAATGGCACCAACTTTGTCGGTGCCGAGCGAGAACTACGCGCATCCATCAAGGAATGGAACCACAAGCAGATCGAGGAGGAGCTGCAGCAGCGCGACTGCAAATGGGTATTCCACCCACCAGGAGCTTCCCACATGTCAGGTGTCTGGGAGCGACTAATCAGGAGCGCCAAGAGGGCAATGAAAGCCATCCTCGGAGAGAAGACAGTCGACGAAGAGGTCTTGAGGACAGTCCTCTCTGAGGCTCAAGCCATAACCAACTCAAGACCACTTTGCCCTAACTCTGATGATCCACGAGATATAGAAGCGATCACGCCGAACCATCTACTCCTACAGCGAGCGGTAACGACTATACCGCCCGGATGTTTTGACGACAGCGACCTAGTAAGCAGAAAGAAGTGGCGGCAGAGTCAGATACTAGCTGAGCACTACTGGAAGAGATGGCTGAAATAGTACTTACCAACCCTGCAACAGCGTCAGAAGTGGCATGTACCGCGCAGGAACCTAGAAACCAACGACCTAGTGCTGGTCGCTGATGGCAACGTGCAGAGAGGAGACTGGCCATTAGGCCGCGTAATGCAAGTGTTTCAAGGGAGAGATGGACGCGTCAGGAGCGCAGAGATCAAGACCAAGTCAACTGTACTACATCGTCCCATTACAAAGCTCTGCCTTCTAGAAGCTGCAAGGGAAGTACAGTAAGCGAAACGATTTACGGATGACTCAACCCCTGTTTCCTCATCGGAGGCCGGGATGTTGAAGACACTGAACACTGATATATATATATTCAATTAAACATTAACATGAACATTATTTATATTGCGTTACTGTTAGGGGATATCAGATTGCTAAATGACCTTTGGAATCATTGACTCGTGATTAAGTTGATTTAGTTGATTTAGTTGATTTAGTAGATATACCAGGAGATATACCAGGAGATATACCAGGAGATATACCGGACATTTTTTAGAGACATTTGATTCAACTGTAATTCGCCACCAGATGTGAGTACAATTTGCCTATTTGATCTAGATAATTATCGATAGTTTTAGATGTAGTTCTAATTAGAAATCATTGTAATAAATTGTAGCAAACCTTCAAAGCTTCGTCACATTAAACCGAAAACAGAAATCAGAAATGAAGCGTCTTGATCGTGGCAAATAACATACATGACATGAACAGAAGGATTCGATCCTAACATCGGTGTCCAAAACACTGTTTCGCTGAAACAAAAAGCTTTTTAGCCCAAAAAACTGAAAAATGGCCATTTTGGCTCTCAAAACCAGGTTTTTCGCTGACGGCGTGCCCTGTTTGCTGAAACCCCCACTTTTTGCTCATGAAAATACCTCTTGAGATAAAAACACGACGTTTTGGCGAAAAAAAATGGGGTTTTGGCTGAGAAAAGGTGCTTTTTGGTCAAAAAAACTGTTTTTTGCTGACAAAATTTGAAATTTGCTGAGAATTTTCTTTTGCTCAAAACACGACGTTTTCACTGCTAAACGCACATTTTGGCCGACGAAAGCACATTTTCGGTGTCCAAAACACCGTTTTGCTGAAACAAAAAGCTTTTTAGCCCAAAAAACTGAAAAATGGCCATTTTGGCTCTCAAAACCAGGTTTTTCGCTGACGGCGTGCCCTGTTTGCTGAAACCCTCACTTTTTGCTCATGAAAATACCTCTTGAGATAAAAACACGACGTTTTGGCGAAAAAAAATGGGGTTTTGGCTGAGAAAAGGTGCTTTTTGGTCAAAAAAACTGTTTTTTGCTGACAAAATTTGAAATTTGCTGAGAATTTTCTTTTGCTCAAAACACGACGTTTTCACTGCTAAACGCACATTTTGGCCGACGAAAGCACATTTTCGGTGTCCAAAACACTGTTTTGCTGAAACAAAAAGCTTTTTAGCCCAAAAAACTGAAAAATGGCCATTTTGGCTCTCAAAACCAGGTTTTTCGCTGACGGCGTGCCCTGTTTGCTGAAACCCCCACTTTTTGCTCATGAAAATACCTCTTGAGATAAAAACACGACGTTTTGGCGAAAAAAAATGGGGTTTTGGCTGACAAAAAGGTGCTTTTTGGTCAAAAAAACTGTTTTTTGCTGACAAAATTTGAAATTTGCTGAGAATTTTCTTTTGCTCAAAACACGACGTTTTCACTGCTAAACGCACATTTTGGCCGACGAAAGCACATTTTCGGTGTCCAAAACACTGTTTTGCTGAAACAAAAAGCTTTTTAGCCCAAAAAACTGAAAAATGGCCATTTTGGCTCTCAAAACCAGGTTTTTCGCTGACGGCGTGCCCTGTTTGCTGAAACCCTCACTTTTTGCTCATGAAAATACCTCTTGAGATAAAAACACGACGTTTTGGCGAAAAAAAATGGGGTTTTGGCTGAGAAAAGGTGCTTTTTGGTCAAAAAAACTGTTTTTTGCTGACAAAATTTGAAATTTGCTGAGAATTTTCTTTTGCTCAAAACACGACGTTTTCACTGCTAAACGCACATTTTGGCCGACGAAAGCACATTTTCGGTGTCCAAAACACTGTTTTGCTGAAACAAAAAGCTTTTTAGCCCAAAAAACTGAAAAATGGCCATTTTGGCTCTCAAAACCAGGTTTTTCGCTGACGGCGTGCCCTGTTTGCTGAAACCCCCACTTTTTGCTCATGAAAATACCTCTTGAGATAAAAACACGACGTTTTGGCGAAAAAAAATGGGGTTTTGGCTGACAAAAAGGTGCTTTTTGGTCAAAAAAACTGTTTTTTGCTGACAAAATTTGAAATTTGCTGAGAATTTTCTTTTGCTCAAAACA
Organism: Anthopleura xanthogrammica; assembly: GCA_964019055.1. Taxonomy (NCBI): domain Eukaryota; kingdom Metazoa; phylum Cnidaria; class Anthozoa; order Actiniaria; family Actiniidae; genus Anthopleura; species Anthopleura xanthogrammica. Next base: position 3,405,666 of record OZ025208.1, on the reverse strand, counting down.
CGACGTTTTCACTGCTAAACGCACATTTTGGACGACGAAAGCACATTTTCGGTGTCCAAAACACTGTTTTGCTGAAACAAAAAGCTTTTTAGCCCAAAAAACTGAAAAATGGCCATTTTGGCTCTCAAAACCAGGTTTTTCGCTGACGGCGTGCCCTGTTTGCAGAAACCCCCACTTTTTGCTCATGAAAATACCTCTTGAGATAAAAACACGACGTTTTGGCGAAAAAAAATGGGGTTTTGGCTGACAAAAAGGTGCTTTTTGGTCAAAAAAACTGTTTTTTGCTGACAAAATTTGAAATTTGCTGAGAATTTTCTTTTGCTCAAAACACGACGTTTTCACTGCTAAACGCACATTTTGGACGACGAAAGCACATTTTCGGTGTCCAAAACACTGTTTTGCTGAAACAAAAAGCTTTTTAGCCCAAAAAACTGAAAAATGGCCATTTTGGCTCTCAAAACCAGGTTTTTCGCTGACGGCGTGCCCTGTTTGCAGAAACCCCCACTTTTTGCTCATGAAAATACCTCTTGAGATAAAAACACGACGTTTTGGCGAAAAAAAATGGGGTTTTGGCTGAGAAAAGGTGCTTTTTGGTCAAAAAAACTGTTTTTTGCTGCCAAAATTTGAAATTTGCTGAGAATTTTCTTTTGCTCAAAACACGACGTTTTCACTGCTAAACGCACATTTTGGCCGACGAAAGCACATTTTCGGTGTCCAAAACACTGTTTTGCTGAAACAAAAAGCTTTTTAGCCCAAAAAACTGAAAAATGGCCATTTTGGCTCTCAAAACCAGGTTTTTCGCTGACGGCGTGCCCTGTTTGCAGAAACCCCCACTTTTTGCTCATGAAAATACCTCTTGAGATAAAAACACGACGTTTTGGCGAAAAAAAATGGGGTTTTGGCTGAGAAAAGGTGCTTTTTGGTCAAAAAAACTGTTTTTTGCTGACAAAATTTGAAATTTGCTGAGAATTTTCTTTTGCTCAAAACACGACGTTTTCACTGCTAAACGCACATTTTGGCCGACGAAAGCACATTTTCGGTGTCCAAAACACTGTTTTGCTGAAACAAAAAGCTTTTTAGCCCAAAAAACTGAAAAATGGCCATTTTGGCTCTCAAAACCAGGTTTTTCGCTGACGGCGTGCCCTGTTTGCTGAAACCCCCACTTTTTGCTCATGAAAATACCTCTTGAGATAAAAACACGACGTTTTGGCGAAAAAAAATGGGGTTTTGGCTGAGAAAAGGTGCTTTTTGGTCAAAAAAACTGTTTTTTGCTGACAAAATTTGAAATTTGCTGAGAATTTTCTTTTGCTCAAAACACGACGTTTTCACTGCTAAACGCACATTTTGGCCGACGAAAGCACATTTTCGGTGTCCAAAACACTGTTTTGCTGAAACAAAAAGCTTTTTAGCCCAAAAAACTGAAAAATGGCCATTTTGGCTCTCAAAACCAGGTTTTTCGCTGACGGCGTGCCCTGTTTGCTGAAACCCCCACTTTTTGCTCATGAAAATACCTCTTGAGATAAAAACACGACGTTTTGGCGAAAAAAAATGGGGTTTTGGCTGAGAAAAGGTGCTTTTTGGTCAAAAAAACTGTTTTTTGCTGACAAAATTTGAAATTTGCTGAGAATTTTCTTTTGCTCAAAACACGACGTTTTCACTGCTAAACGCACATTTTGGCCGACGAAAGCACATTTTCGGTGTCCAAAACACTGTTTTGCTGAAACAAAAAGCTTTTTAGCCCAAAAAACTGAAAAATGGCCATTTTGGCTCTCAAAACCAGGTTTTTCGCTGACGGCGTGCCCTGTTTGCTGAAACCCCCACTTTTTGCTCATGAAAATACCTCTTGAGATAAAAACACGACGTTTTGGCGAAAAAAAATGGGGTTTTGGCTGAGAAAAGGTGCTTTTTGGTCAAAAAAACTGTTTTTTGCTGACAAAATTTGAAATTTGCTGAGAATTTTCTTTTGCTCAAAACACGACGTTTTCACTGCTAAACGCACATTTTGGCCGACGAAAGCACATTTTCGGTGTCCAAAACACTGTTTTGCTGAAACAAAAAGCTTTTTAGCCCAAAAAACTGAAAAATGGCCATTTTGGCTCTCAAAACCAGGTTTTTCGCTGACGGCGTGCCCTGTTTGCTGAAACCCCCACTTTTTGCTCATGAAAATACCTCGAGATAAAAACACGACGTTTTGGCGAAAAAAAATGGGGTTTTGGCTGAGAAAAGGTGCTTTTTGGTCAAAAAAACTGTTTTTTGCTGACAAAATTTGAAATTTGCTGAGAATTTTCTTTTGCTCAAAACACGACGTTTTCACTGCTAAACGCACATTTTGGCCGACGAAAGCACATTTTCGGTGTCCAAAACACTGTTTTGCTGAAACAAAAAGCTTTTTAGCCCAAAAAACTGAAAAATGGCCATTTTGGCTCTCAAAACCAGGTTTTTCGCTGACGGCGTGCCCTGTTTGCTGAAACCCCCACTTTTTGCTCATGAAAATACCTCGAGATAAAAACACGACGTTTTGGCGAAAAAAAATGGGGTTTTGGCTGAGAAAAGGTGCTTTTTGGTCAAAAAAACTGTTTTTTGCTGACAAAATTTGAAATTTGCTGAGAATTTTCTTTTGCTCAAAACACGACGTTTTCACTGCTAAACGCACATTTTGGCCGACGAAAGCACATTTTCGGTGTCCAAAACACTGTTTTGCTGAAACAAAAAGCTTTTTAGCCCAAAAAACTGAAAAATGGCCATTTTGGCTCTCAAAACCAGGTTTTTCGCTGACGGCGTGCCCTGTTTGCTGAAACCCCCACTTTCTGCTCATGAAAATACCTCTTGAGATACGAACACGACGTTTTGGCGAAAAAAAATGGGGTTTTGGCTGAGAAAAGGTGCTTTTTGGTCAAAAAAACTGTTTTTTGCTGACAAAATTTGAAATTTGCTGAGAATTTTCTTTTGCTCAAAACACGACGTTTTCACTGCTAAACGCACATTTTGGCCGACGAAAGCACATTTTCGGTGTCCAAAACACTGTTTTGCTGAAACAAAAAGCTTTTTAGCCCAAAAAACTGAAAAATGGCCATTTTGGCTCTCAAAACCAGGTTTTTCGCTGACGGCGTGCCCTGTTTGCTGAAACCCCCACTTTTTGCTCATGAAAATACCTCGAGATAAAAACACGACGTTTTGGCGAAAAAAAATGGGGTTTTGGCTGAGAAAAGGTGCTTTTTGGTCAAAAAAACTGTTTTTTGCTGACAAAATTTGAAATTTGCTGAGAATTTTCTTTTGCTCAAAACACGACGTTTTCACTGCTAAACGCACATTTTGGCCGACGAAAGCACATTTTCGGTGTCCAAAACACTGTTTTGCTGAAACAAAAAGCTTTTTAGCCCAAAAAAACTGAAAAATGGCCATTTTGGCTCTCAAAACCAGGTTTTTCGCTGACGGCGTGCCCTGTTTGCTGAAACCCCCACTTTTTGCTCATGAAAATACCTCTTGAGATAAAAACACGACGTTTTGGCGAAAAAAAATGGAGTTTTGGCTGAGAAAAGGTGCTTTTTGGTCAAAAAAACTGTTTTTTGCTGACAAAATTTGAAATTTGCTGAGAATTTTCTTTTGCTCAAAACACGACGTTTTCACTGCTAAACGCACATTTTGGCCGACAAAAGCACATTTTCGGTGTCCAAAACACTGTTTTGCTGAAACAAAAAGCTTTTTAGCCCAAAAAAACTGAAAAATGGCCATTTTGGCTCTCAAAACCAGGTTTTTCGCTGACGGCGTGCCCTGTTTGCTGAAACCCCCACTTTTTGCTCATGAAAATACCTCTTGAGATAAAAACACGACGTTTTGGCGAAAAAAAATGGGGTTTTGGCTGAGAAAAGGTGCTTTTTGGTCAAAAAAACTGTTTTTTGCTGACAAAATTTGAAATTTGCTGAGAATTTTCTTTTGCTCAAAACACGACGTTTTCACTGCTAAACGCACATTTTGGCCGACGAAAGCACATTTTCGGTGTCCAAAACACTGTTTTGCTGAAACAAAAAGCTTTTTAGCCCAAAAAACTGAAAAATGGCCATTTTGGCTCTCAAAACCAGGTTTTTCGCTGACGGCGTGCCCTGTTTGCTGAAACCCCCACTTTTTGCTCATGAAAATACCTCTTGAGATAAAAACACGACGTTTTGGCGAAAAAAAATGGGGTTTTGGCTGAGAAAAGGTGCTTTTTGGTCAAAAAAACTGTTTTTTGCTGACAAAATTTGAAATTTGCTGAGAATTTTCTTTTGCTCAAAACACGACGTTTTCACTGCTAAACGCACATTTTGGCCGACGAAAGCACATTTTCGGTGTCCAAAACACTGTTTTGCTGAAACAAAAAGCTTTTTAGCCCAAAAAACTGAAAAATGGCCATTTTGGCTCTCAAAACCAGGTTTTTCGCTGACGGCGTGCCCTGTTTGCTGAAACCCCCACTTTTTGCTCATGAAAATACCTCTTGAGATAAAAACACGACGTTTTGGCGAAAAAAAATGGGGTTTTGGCTGAGAAAAGGTGCTTTTTGGTCAAAAAAACTGTTTTTTGCTGACAAAATTTGAAATTTGCTGAGAATTTTCTTTTGCTCAAAACACGACGTTTTCACTGCTAAACGCACATTTTGGCCGACGAAAGCACATTTTCGGTGTCCAAAACACTGTTTTGCTGAAACAAAAAGCTTTTTAGCCCAAAAAACTGAAAAATGGCCATTTTGGCTCTCAAAACCAGGTTTTTCGCTGACGGCGTGCCCTGTTTGCTGAAACCCCCACTTTTTGCTCATGAAAATACCTCGAGATAAAAACACGACGTTTTGGCGAAAAAAAATGGGGTTTTGGCTGAGAAAAGGTGCTTTTTGGTCAAAAAAACTGTTTTTTGCTGACAAAATTTGAAATTTGCTGAGAATTTTCTTTTGCTCAAAACACGACGTTTTCACTGCTAAACGCACATTTTGGCCGACAAAAGCACATTTTCGGTGTCCAAAACACTGTTTTGCTGAAACAAAAAGCTTTTTAGCCCAAAAAAACTGAAAAATGGCCATTTTGGCTCTCAAAACCAGGTTTTTCGCTGACGGCGTGCCCTGTTTGCTGAAACCCCCACTTTTTGCTCATGAAAATACCTCTTGAGATAAAAACACGACGTTTTGGCGAAAAAAAATGGGGTTTTGGCTGAGAAAAGGTGCTTTTTGGTCAAAAAAACTGTTTTTTGCTGACAAAATTTGAAATTTGCTGAGAATTTTCTTTTGCTCAAAACACGACGTTTTCACTGCTAAACGCACATTTTGGCCGACGAAAGCACATTTTCGGTGTCCAAAACACTGTTTTGCTGAAACAAAAAGCTTTTTAGCCCAAAAAACTGAAAAATGGCCATTTTGGCTCTCAAAACCAGGTTTTTCGCTGACGGCGTGCCCTGTTTGCTGAAACCCCCACTTTTTGCTCATGAAAATACCTCTTGAGATAAAAACACGACGTTTTGGCGAAAAAAAATGGGGTTTTGGCTGAGAAAAGGTGCTTTTTGGTCAAAAAAACTGTTTTTTGCTGACAAAATTTGAAATTTGCTGAGAATTTTCTTTTGCTCAAAACACGACGTTTTCACTGCTAAACGCACATTTTGGCCGACGAAAGCACATTTTCGGTGTCCAAAACACTGTTTCGCTGAAACAAAAAGCTTTTTAGCCCAAAAAACTGAAAAATGGCCATTTTGGCTCTCAAAACCAGGTTTTTCGCTGACGGCGTGCCCTGTTTGCTGAAACCCCCACTTTTTGCTCATGAAAATACCTCGAGATAAAAACACGACGTTTTGGCGAAAAAAAATGGGGTTTTGGCTGAGAAAAGGTGCTTTTTGGTCAAAAAAACTGTTTTTTGCTGACAAAATTTGAAATTTCCTGAGAATTTTCTTTTGCTCAAAGCACGACGTTTTCACTGCTAAACGCACATTTTGGCCGACGAAAGCACATTTTCGGTGTCCAAAACACTGTTTTGCTGAAACAAAAAGCTTTTTAGCCCAAAAAAACTGAAAAATGGCCATTTTGGCTCTCAAAAACAAGGGTTTTCACTGACGGCGTGCCCTGTTTGCTGAAACCCCCATTTTTTGCTCATGAAAATACCTCTTGAGATAAAAACACGACGTTTTGGCGAAAAAAAATGGGGTTTTGGCTGAGAAAAGGTGCTTTTTGGTCAAAAAAACTGTTTTTTGCTGACAAAATTTGAAATTTGCTGAGAATTTTCTTTTGCTCAAAACACGACGTTTTCACTGCTAAACGCACATTTTGGCCGACGAAAGCACATTTTCGGTGTCCAAAACACTGTTTTGCTGAAACAAAAAGGCTTTTTAGCCCAAAAAAACTGAAAAATGGCCATTTTGGCTCTCAAAACCAGGTTTTTCGCTGACGGCGTGCCCTGTTTGCTGAAACCCCCACTTTTTGCTCATGAAAATACCTCTTGAGATAAAAACACGACGTTTTGGCGAAAAAAAATGGGGTTTTGGCTGAGAAAAGGTGCTTTTTGGTCAAAAAAACTGTTTTTTGCTGACAAAATTTGAAATTTGCTGAGAATTTTCTTTTGCTCAAAACACGACGTTTTCACTGCTAAACGCACATTTTGGCCGACGAAAGCACATTTTCGGTGTCCAAAACACTGTTTTGCTGAAACAAAAAGCTTTTTAGCCCAAAAAACTGAAAAATGGCCATTTTGGCTCTCAAAACCAGGGTTTTCGCTGACGGCGTGCCCTGTTTGCTGAAACCCCCACTTTTTGCTCATGAAAATACCTCTTGAGATAAAAACACGACGTTTTGGCGAAAAAAAATGGGGTTTTGGCTGAGAAAAGGTGCTTTTTGGTCAAAAAAACTGTTTTTTGCTGACAAAATTTGAAATTTGCTGAGAATTTTCTTTTGCTCAAAACACGACGTTTTCACTGCTAAACGCACATTTTGGCCGACGAAAGCACATTTTCGGTGTCCAAAACACTGTTTTGCTGAAACAAAAAGCTTTTTAGCCCAAAAAACTGAAAAATGGCCATTTTGGCTCTCAAAACCAGGTTTTTCGCTGACGGCGTGCCCTGTTTGCTGAAACCCCCACTTTTTGCTCATGAAAATACCTCTTGAGATAAAAACACGACGTTTTGGCGAAAAAAATGGGGTTTTGGCTGAGAAAAGGTGCTTTTTGGTCAAAAAAACTGTTTTTTGCTGACAAAATTTGAAATTTGCTGAGAATTTTCTTTTGCTCAAAACACGACGTTTTCACTGCTAAACGCACATTTTGGCCGACGAAAGCACATTTTCGGTGTCCAAAACACTGTTTTGCTGAAACAAAAAACTTTTTAGCCCAAAAAACTGAAAAATGGCCATTTTGGCTCTCAAAACCAGGTTTTTCGCTGACGGCGTGCCCTGTTTGCTGAAACCCCCACTTTTTGCTCATGAAAATACCTCTTGAGATAAAAACACGACGTTTTGGCGAAAAAAAATGGGGTTTTGGCTGAGAAAAGGTGCTTTTTGGTCAAAAAAACTGTTTTTTGCTGACAAAATTTGAAATTTGCTGAGAATTTTCTTTTGCTCAAAACACGACGTTTTCACTGCTAAACGCACATTTTGGCCGACGAAAGCACATTTTCGGTGTCCAAAACACTGTTTTGCTGAAACCAAAAGCTTTTTAGCCCAAAAAACTGAAACATGGCCATTTTGGCTCTCAAAACCAGGTTTTTCGCTGACGGCGTGCCCTGTTTGCTGAAACCCCCACTTTTTGCTCATGAAAATACCTCGAGATAAAAACACGACGTTTTGGCGAAAAAAAATGGGGTTTTGGCTGAGAAAAGGTGCTTTTTGGTCAAAAAAACTGTTTTTTGCTGACAAAATTTGAAATTTCCTGAGAATTTTCTTTTGCTCAAAGCACGACGTTTTCACTGCTAAACGCACATTTTGGCCGACGAAAGCACATTTTCGGTGTCCAAAACACTGTTTTGCTGAAACAAAAAGCTTTTTAGCCCAAAAAAACTGAAAAATGGCCATTTTGGCTCTCAAAACCAGGGTTTTCACTGACGGCGTGCCCTGTTTGCTGAAACCCCCATTTTTTGCTCATGAAAATACCTCTTGAGATAAAAACACGACGTTTTGGCGAAAAAAAATGGGGTTTTGGCTGAGAAAAGGTGCTTTTTGGTCAAAAAAACTGTTTTTTGCTGACAAAATTTGAAATTTGCTGAGAATTTTCTTTTGCTCAAAACACGACGTTTTCACTGCTAAACGCACATTTTGGCCGACGAAAGCACATTTTCGGTGTCCAAAACACTGTTTTGCTGAAACAAAAAGGCTTTTTAGCCCAAAAAAACTGAAAAATGGCCATTTTGGCTCTCAAAACCAGGTTTTTCGCTGACGGCGTGCCCTGTTTGCTGAAACCCCCACTTTTTGCTCATGAAAATACCTCTTGAGATAAAAACACGACGTTTTGGCGAAAAAAAATGGGGTTTTGGCTGAGAAAAGGTGCTTTTTGGTCAAAAAAACTGTTTTTTGCTGACAAAATTTGAAATTTGCTGAGAATTTTCTTTTGCTCAAAACACGACGTTTTCACTGCTAAACGCACATTTTGGCCGACGAAAGCACATTTTCGGTGTCCAAAACACTGTTTTGCTGAAACAAAAAGCTTTTTAGCCCAAAAAACTGAAAAATGGCCATTTTGGCTCTCAAAACCAGGTTTTTCGCTGACGGCGTGCCCTGTTTGCTGAAACCCCCACTTTTTGCTCATGAAAATACCTCTTGAGATAAAAACACGACGTTTTGGCGAAAAAAAATGGGGTTTTGGCTGAGAAAAGGTGCTTTTTGGTCAAAAAAACTGTTTTTTGCTGACAAAATTTGAAATTTGCTGAGAATTTTCTTTTGCTCAAAACACGACGTTTTCACTGCTAAACGCACATTTTGGCCGACGAAAGCACATTTTCGGTGTCCAAAACACTGTTTTGCTGAAACAAAAAGCTTTTTAGCCCAAAAAACTGAAAAATGGCCATTTTGGCTCTCAAAACCAGGTTTTTCGCTGACGGCGTGCCCTGTTTGCTGAAACCCCCACTTTTTGCTCATGAAAATACCTCGAGATAAAAACACGACGTTTTGGCGAAAAAAAATGGGGTTTTGGCTGAGAAAAGGTGCTTTTTGGTCAAAAAAACTGTTTTTTGCTGACAAAATTTGAAATTTGCTGAGAATTTTCTTTTGCTCAAAACACGACGTTTTCACTGCTAAACGCACATTTTGGCCGACGAAAGCACATTTTCGGTGTCCAAAACACTGTTTTGCTGAAACAAAAAGCTTTTTAGAACAAAAAAACTGAAAAATGGCCATTTTGGCTCTCAAAACCAGGGTTTTCACTGACGGCGTGCCCTGTTTGCTGAAACCCCCATTTTTTGCTCATGAAAATACCTCTTGAGATAAAAACACGACGTTTTGGCGAAAAAAAATGGGGTTTTGGCTGAGAAAAGGTGCTTTTTGGTCAAAAAAACTGTTTTTTGCTGACAAAATTTGAAATTTGCTGAGAATTTTCTTTTGCTCAAAACACGACGTTTTCACTGCTAAACGCACATTTTGGCCGACGAAAGCACATTTTCGGTGTCCAAAACACTGTTTTGCTGAAACAAAAAGCTTTTTAGCCCAAAAAACTGAAAAATGGCCATTTTGGCTCTCAAAACCAGGTTTTTCGCTGACGGCGTGCCCTGTTTGCTGAAACCCCCACTTTTTGCTCATGAAAATACCTCTTGAGATAAAAACACGACGTTTTGGCGAAAAAAAATGGAGTTTTGGCTGAGAAAAGGTGCTTTTTGGTCAAAAAAACTGTTTTTTGCTGACAAAATTTGAAATTTGCTGAGAATTTTCTTTTGCTCAAAACACGACGTTTCCACTGCTAAACGCACATTTTGGCCGACGAAAGCACATTTTCGGTGTCCAAAACACTGTTTTGCTGAAACAAAAAGCTTTTTAGCCCAAAAAAAATGAAAAATGGCCATTTTGGCTCTCAAAACCAGGGTTTTCGCTGACGGCGTGCCCTGTTTGCTGAAACCCCCATTTTTTGCTCATGAAAATACCTCTTGAGATAAAAACACGACGTTTTGGCGAAAAAAAATGGGTTTTTGGCTGAGAAAAGGTGCTTTTTGGTCAAAAAAACTGTTTTTTGCTGACAAAATTTGAAATTTGCTGAGAATTTTCTTTTGCTCAAAACACGACGTTTTCACTGCTAAACGCACATTTTGGCCGACGAAAGCACATTTTCGGTGTCCAAAACACTGTTTTGCTGAAACAAAAAGCTTTTTAGCCCAAAAAACTGAAAAATGGCCATTTTGGCTCTCAAAACCAGGTTTTTCGCTGACGGCGTGCCCTGTTTGCTGAAACCCCCACTTTTTGCTCATGAAAATACCTCTTGAGATAAAAACACGACGTTTTGGCGAAAAAAAATGGGGTTTTGGCTGAGAAAAGGTGCTTTTTGGTCAAAAAAACTGTTTTTTGCTGACAAAATTTGAAATTTGCTGAGAATTTTCTTTTGCTCAAAACACGACGTTTCCACTGCTAAACGCACATTTTGGCCGACGAAAGCACATTTTCGGTGTCCAAAACACTGTTTTGCTGAAACAAAAAGCTTTTTAGCCCAAAAAAACTGAAAAATGGCCATTTTGGCTCTCAAAACCAGGGTTTTCGCTGACGGCGTGCCCTGTTTGCTGAAACCCCCATTTTTTGCTCATGAAAATACCTCTTGAGATAAAAACACGACGTTTTGGCGAAAAAAAATGGGGTTTTGGCTGAGAAAAGGTGCTTTTTGGTCAAAAAAACTGTTTTTTGCTGACAAAATTTGAAATTTCCTGAGAATTTTCTTTTGCTCAAAACACGACGTTTTCACTGCTAAACGCACATTTTGGCCGACGAAAGCACATTTTCGGTGTCCAAAACACTGTTTTGCTGAAACAAAAAGCTTTTTAGCCCAAAAAACTGAAAAATGGCAATTTTGGCTCTCAAAACCAGGTTTTTCGCTGACGGCGTGCCCTGTTTGCTGAAACCCCCACTTTTTGCTCATGAAAATACCTCTTGAGATAAAAACACGACGTTTTGGCGAAAAAAAATGGGGTTTTGGCTGAGAAAAGGTGCTTTTTGGTCAAAAAAACTGTTTTTTGCTGACAAAATTTGAAATTTGCTGAGAATTTTCTTTTGCTCAAAACACGACGTTTTCACTGCTAAACGCACATTTTGGCCGACGAAAGCACATTTTCGGTGTCCAAAACACTGTTTTGCTGAAACCAAAAGCTTTTTAGCCCAAAAAACTGAAAAATGGCAATTTTGGCTCTCAAAACCAGGTTTTTCGCTGACGGCGTGCCCTGTTTGCTGAAACCCCCACTTTTTGCTCATGAAAATACCTCTTGAGATAAAAACACGACGTTTTGGCGAAAAAAAATGGGGTTTTGGCTGAGAAAAGGTGCTTTTTGGTCAAAAAAACTGTTTTTTGCTGACAAAATTTGAAATTTGCTGAGAATTTTCTTTTGCTCAAAACACGACGTTTTCACTGCTAAACGCACATTTTGGCCGACGAAAGCACATTTTCGGTGTCCAAAACACTGTTTTGCTGAAACAAAAAGCTTTTTAGCCCAAAAAACTGAAAAATGGCCATTTTGGCTCTCAAAACCAGGTTTTTCGCTGACAGCGTGCCCTCTTTGCTGAAACCCCCACTTTTTGCTCATGAAAATACCTCTTGAGATAAAAACACGACGTTTTGGCGAAAAAAAATGGGGTTTTGGCTGACAAAAGGTGCTTTTTGGTCAAAAAAACTGTTTTTTGCTGACAAAATTTGAAATTTGCTGAGAATTTTCTTTTGCTCAAAACACGACGTTTTCACTGCTAAACGCACATTTTGGCCGACGAAAGCACATTTTCGGTGTCCAAAACACTGTTTTGCTGAAACAAAAAGCTTTTTAGCCCAAAAAACTGAAAAATGGCCATTTTGGCTCTCAAAACCAGGTTTTTCGCTGACGGCGTGCCCTGTTTGCTGAAACCCCCACTTTTTGCTCATGAAAATACCTCTTGAGATAAAAACACGACGTTTTGGCGAAAAAAAATGGGGTTTTGGCTGAGAAAAGGTGCTTTTTGGTCAAAAAAACTGTTTTTTGCTGACAAAATTTGAAATTTGCTGAGAATTTTCTTTTGCTCAAAACACGACGTTTTCACTGCTAAACGCACATTTTGGCCGACGAAAGCACATTTTCGGTGTCCAAAACACTGTTTTGCTGAAACAAAAAGCTTTTTAGCCCAAAAAACTGAAAAATGGCCATTTTGGCTCTCAAAACCAGGTTTTTCGCTGACGGCGTGCCCTGTTTGCTGAAACCCCCACTTTTTGCTCATGAAAATACCTCTTGAGATAAAAACAGGACGTTTTGGCGAAAAAAAATGGGGTTTTGGCTGAGAAAAGGTGCTTTTTGGTCAAAAAAACTGTTTTTTGCTGACAAAATTTGAAATTTGCTGAGAATTTTCTTTTGCTCAAAACACGACGTTTTCACTGCTAAACGCACATTTTGGCCGACGAAAGCACATTTTCGGTGTCCAAAACACTGTTTTGCTGAAACCAAAAGCTTTTTAGCCCAAAAAACTGAAACATGGCCATTTTGGCTATCAAAACCAGGTTTTTCGCTGACGGCGTGCCCTGTTTGCTGAAACCCCCACTTTTTGCTCATGAAAATACCTCTTGAGATAAAAACACGACGTTTTGGCGAAAAAAAATGGGGTTTTGGCTGAGAAAAGGTGCTTTTTGGTAAAAAAAAACTGTTTTTTGCTGACAAAATTTGAAATTTGCTGAGAATTTTCTTTTGCTCAAAACACGACGTTTTCACTGCTAAACGCACATTTTGGCCGACGAAAGCACATTTTCGGTGTCCAAAACACTGTTTTGCTGAAACAAAAAGCTTTTTAGCCCAAAAAACTGAAAAATGGCCATTTTGGCTCTCAAAACCAGGTTTTTCGCTGACGGCGTGCCCTGTTTGCTGAAACCCCCACTTTTTGCTCATGAAAATACCTCTTGAGATAAAAACACGACGTTTTGGCGAAAAAAAATGGGGTTTTGGCTGAGAAAAGGTGCTTTTTGGTCAAAAAAACTGTTTTTTGCTGACAAAATTTGAAATTTGCTGAGAATTTTCTTTTGCTCAAAACACGACGTTTTCACTGCTAAACGCACATTTTGGCCGACGAAAGCACATTTTCGGTGTCCAAAACACTGTTTTGCTGAAACAAAAAGCTTTTTAGCCCAAAAAACTGAAAAATGGCCATTTTGGCTCTCAAAACCAGGTTTTTCGCTGACGGCGTGCCCTGTTTGCTGAAACCCCCACTTTTTGCTCATGAAAATACCTCTTGAGATAAAAACACGACGTTTTGGCGAAAAAAAATGGGGTTTTGGCTGAGAAAAGGTGCTTTTTGGTCAAAAAAACTGTTTTTTGCTGACAAAATTTGAAATTTGCTGAGAATTTTCTTTTGCTCAAAACACGACGTTTTCACTGCTAAACGCACATTTTGGCCGACGAAAGCACATTTTCGGTGTCCAAAACACTGTTTTGCTGAAACAAAAAACTTTTTAGCCCAAAAAACTGAAAAATGGCCATTTTGGCTCTCAAAACCAGGTTTTTCGCTGACGGCGTGCCCTGTTTGCTGAAACCCCCACTTTTTGCTCATGAAAATACCTCTTGAGATAAAAACACGACGTTTTGGCGAAAAAAAATGGGGTTTTGGCTGAGAAAAGGTGCTTTTTGGTCAAAAAAACTGTTTTTTGCTGACAAAATTTGAAATTTGCTGAGAATTTCTTTTGCTCAAAACACGACGTTTTCACTGCTAAACGCACATTTTGGCCGACGAAAGCACATTTTCGGTTGTTGAAGACACTTAACACTGATATATATATATTCAATTAAACATTAACATGAACATTATTTATATTGCGTTACTGTTGGGGGATATCAGATTGCTAAATGACCTTTGGAATCATTGACTCGTGATTTAGTTGATTTAGTTGATTTAGTTGATTTAGTAGATATACCAGGAGATATACCAGGAGATATACCAGGAGATATACCGGACATTTTTTAGAGACATTTGATTCAACTGTAATTCGCCACCAGATGTGAGTACAATTTGCCTATTTGATCTAGATAATTATCGATAGTTTTAGATGTAGTTCTAATTAGAAATCATTGTAATCAATTGTAGCAAACCTTCAAAGCTTCGTCACATTAAACCGAAAACAGAAATCAGAAATGAAGCGTCTTGATCGTGGCAAATGACATACATGACATGAACAGAAGGATTCGATCCTAACATCAGTTTGATCTGTGCGAAAAATAACGATTTAGAACCGAAATAAGACAAGAAAACCTGAAGAGACGCTAAAGGTGAAACCTGATATCGACCGCATGGCAGCTAAGAAAATTTAGGAATTTGATAATGGAGTCCCGGACTCCGAGGAACACAAAATACGAAAATCAGACCGGCAGAGGAAAATTGTTGAGGAATATGCCGAATATTTCGATGATTTGCACCTCGGAAGATTGAAGAGAGATTTAACGAAAATAGACAAAGAAATTGAAGCAATAATACACAGTTTATCTTGTCTCGACGCTAAGCAAAATCCAGCAGAAGTTCATACCGTGTTCGAAAGGTTAAATCGGAAATGGCTCGGTTACAGGAAATCTACAGTGAATATGCCGAGCGGATAACTAATACAACGGAGCTTGAACAAATAGGAATAAGAAAACGGGAGCTCAACCGCAAGATAAATGACTACCATTCATCGATTATAGACAGTATCCGAGAGCCTGTAAGTGAAAACACCCCTGTAAAGCATGATGATTCGAAATCAGTCGTCAGCCACGTTTCGTCTCGAAGCTCATCTAGTAGTAAGATGTCGTCATCCTCTTCAAAGGCACGCGCAGCCGCTCGAAACGCAGAATTGGCAAGGTTAAAGTTAGAACAGGCGCTGAAAAAGACGGATCTAAAGCAAAAACTGTTACGAGAACAGGCGCAAATGGAGAAAACCCGAGTTGAGCTGGAGATTAAAATAGCCGAAACACAATTAGAAGAACACCTTCAGGATCTACGTGACCAAGTCGAGTGCGCACTCTATGAGGCAGAATTACTATCGCAGGAAGAACAGCTAGTAAAAGATCCCATCGATAGCCTCGCTGATGAACAACGTGATCACCAAAGGAGCTTACCAAAGGGGGGTAACCCTGAGTCAATCAACCCCATTGCAGGTGTTCCCCGAGGCGCGCTTGTGCCTTCCGTCGATGACGCTGCTATCCAATCAACCCCCAAACAAGAGCAACCTTTAGATGTGGAAAACTATCGGTTGCCCTTTTCGACAATACAGAAGAACCAGCCCAAGGCAAATGTTAAGCAGGACAACGTTCAAGGTTACCAAGTCTTATCTTCTTCTGAGGGAGTAAGTCTAGCAGATTCATTGGTGCAGATGAGCCACCAGCTAGTCGGAGTGGTGAAACAAAATGCTGACGCGACGACGGTGATTAGAACGATGCTACAGAGACAGGGTATTCCCAAACCAATCCCGACTAGATTTGCAGGCAATCCATCACAGTTTCCGGTCTTCAAGAATAGAATTGCAGATTGGCTTGATGAGAAAGGCTTTACCGACAGAGAAAAGGTCACGCATTTACTCAGTTTCGTAGACGGAGAAGCAAGAGAAGCTATTGAACACCTCGAGACGGAAGAAAATGGATTTGTAGAAGCAATGGCGATCCTCGAAGAAAGGTACGGCCATCCAGCGAGTTTCGTAAAATCCTGCATCAAGCAAATCACCGACGGCCCACGAATTGAAAGGGGAGATAAGCAATCCCTGACGAGGCTTGAAACGCACCTTCGCACCTGCCTCAAGGCTCTTCAACATAACAAGGGGTACGTACACGAGATGAATGCCTCGACCAACATTGAAAGAGTCATCGAACGACTACCAACTCACATGCAAATAGACTGGGCTAAAAGTGCTCCAAAAATTCGCGATGAAACGGAGAATGGCCCAGATCTACGTCATGTTCTAAGCTTAGTGACAAAGCAACTCAGGGTGATGAACGATCCCCAGTTTGGCCACATAGTAACCAAGACAAATGCCTCGAGTTCAGCGATGAAACTTGGCAAAACACCTGTACAATCGCGGGTCTTCCCCACCTTTCCTCGACGAAATATTGCTACCATGGTGACTGATACCGACGTGAAGTCAAGGCGTTCAGAAGACAAGAGTAGCTGCTGTCCTTGTTGCTATGGTCGGCATACTTTGAGGAAATGCGAGAAATTCGGAAAGAAATTATCTCTTGATGAAAGATGGAACATGGTCAAGGATCTCAAGCTGTGTCACATCTGCCTAACTGCAGGGCATATGAAAGCGCAATGCTTCACTACAGAAAGATGCCACTGCAAGGCCAGCTTCTACCACCACGAGCTGCTGCATCGTAACGTCCCAAGGCTGGAACAACAAACTTCAAACCCGACAGCTGAAAGGCGCACCCAAACAAACGAACAACGAAGCACTGAGACGTATGCGACTCTCACTCAAGAAAGAAAGCGTGTTGTACTTCTGCATGTCGTCCCCGTAAGGGTCATATCGAATGAAGGAAGCCATGTTACGACATACGGATTGCTTGACAACGCAAGTAGAGGAACGATAATCTCTTCAGAGCTCGCTACAACATTGGACATCGACGGTCCTCTTCGTCCGCTCACAGTCACCACAGTGCTTGGTAAACAAGACTGCAATTTTAAAGAAGTTAAGTTTAAGCTTCAGTCAGTGGAATCTACAGACTGCCCAATACTCACCGTCGATGAAGGTATCGTTAAGGAACTTGACATCAACGAAAAGGTCTTACCGCATGAAATCAACCATGCAATCTACCCCTACCTCTCTGATATCGATACTCCAGAGGTAGAACTCAAGAAAGTATCTTTGATAATCGGACAGGATGTAAAAAGGGCGCATATCGTGCAAGAGGTAAGAGCCCCAGAGGAAGAAAGCCAAGCTGAGTTGTATGCAACCAAGACCGCTCTTGGCTGGACCATTGCAGGAACTACAAGAGGAAGAGAAGAGATAGCAAGAGAAGTAAGTGTCAACTTCGTAGACCACGACAAACTTCTACGAGATCGACTTAATGCCTTCTGGTCTATCGAAAATGGTGGGCTAGACAATCAAGCCAGTACTGAAAAATCAGCTTCGGTGGAGGACCGCCGCGCGGAGAAAATATTGAGAGATACGACCAAGTTAGTTGACGGTCACTATGAAACTGGTTTGTTGTGGAAGGACGATAGCACTCAGTTACCAAATAACAGGGTTATTGCGGAGGCTCGTCTCAAAGGTCTAAAGAGAAAGTTCCAACGCGACCAAGAATTTGAAGAAAAATACAGAAATGTTGTACAGGATTACATCAACCGCGGATACGCCAGAAAGCTATCACAGGATGAAGCCGAAACGAAAGGCGCGAGGACCAACTACTTGCCACATCATGGAGTTACAAACCCAAACAAGCCGGGAAAGGTCAGAGTCGTTTTTGATGCAGCCGCCAAGTACGACGGAACGTCGCTAAATCAAAACTTGCTACAAGGTCCAGACATGACAAACAACCTTCTTGGAGTTCTGATGAGGTTCCGCCAAGGAAAGACAGCCTTGGTTGCTGACATCGAAGGCATGTTTCACCAGGTGAAGGTATCCCCGGAGGACCAAGATTCATTTAGGTTCCTCTGGTGGAGCGGAAGTCTGGACGAACCGCCCGATGAATACGTTATGACGGTACACGTCTTTGGAGCGACCGACTCTCCATGCTGTTCAAACAACAGCCTAAGGAGGACTGCTGAGGATAACAGAGATAAGTATGATGATATTGCCATTGACACCGTACTTAGACACTTTTACGTTGATGACATGCTGAGAGCTGTGGAAACCGAAGAAATCGCTATACAACTCGCGAATGATTTGACAACATTGCTAGCAAGAGGAGGATTTAGGCTCACCAAATTTATGTCCAACAGTCGTACAGTGCTTCAGGCCATACCAGAGCAAGAAAGAGCTACTCCATCCCTGAATCTAGACCTAGATGACCTCCCAATCGAGCGTGCTCTCGGCGTGAGATGGAACGTTGCTGAAGACGTGTTTGGATTCAAAGTAACTAAATGTGATAAGCCTGACACCATGAGAGGTGTACTCTCATATGTCTCATCGTTTTATGATCCTCAAGGGCTTGCTGCACCTGTTGTCCTACCTGCAAAACAGATCCTGCAAGACTGCTGGAGAAAAAAGTGGGGATGGGACAAGCCCCTCGAAGGTGAAGTGCTTGAGAGATGGAGAAAATGGAAGGAACTTTTACCACTGATGACTGAGGTAAAGATTCCACGCTGCTTCACCGGCCTAGATCGTGCCAACTGCCTTGACGCTGAGATTCAGTTACACCACTTCTGTGATGCATCGGAAATAGGCTATGGCACTGCATCGTACCTCAGGATCTCCTACCCAGACTGCTCGATATTTTGTTCCTTCGTCCTCGGAAAAGCAAGAAATGCCCCTATTCGAGCACCAACGATACCAAGACTTGAGCTTCAGAGCGCAGTTTTGGCAGTAAGGATGAACCAGTTTATACAGAAAGAGCTGGACCTTCAAATAAGCAAGACAGTCTTCTGGACGGACAGTATGATAATGCTATATTGTATCGCTAACGACACCAAGAGATTCCTGACCTTCGTAGGAAACCGTATCAATGAAATAAGAGAGCTGACCGATACGGAGCAATGGCGACACTGTCCCGGAAAGCTGAACCCCGCTGACGATTGCTCCAGAGGTCTAGATCCACAACAATATATCGAAGCTGAACGCTGGCTCAAGGGCCCGAACTTCCTGTGGGGACCAGAAAGGGATTGGCCAAGCCAGGCACTTGAAGAAATATCAGATGAACAACTAGAAATAAAGAAAGAAAAGACAACCCTGGCTACAGATGTGAAGCCCAAAGCAGAAAGCGGATTGTATGTGCTTCTGAAGAAGTTCTCGAGCTGGCAAAAGCTAGTAAAGAGTGTTGCCTGGATCATCAAGTTCACAGACTGGATCAGGAGTAAAAGAAAACGCGTCACACACAGGCGAATCACATTCAACAACATGAAAAGAGCCAAACTAATGATTGTTGTCCTCGTTCAAAGACAGTCATTTCCCGACGAAATCAGAGACCTCACAAGAAAGACAAGCGCGAAAGAGGGTCTTCGTGTTTCCCCCAACAGTAGCATTGTTAAGCTGAAGCCGATGATACGCGAGGACGAAAGAATCCTCCGCGTGGCTGGTCGCATTGCCCAAGCTCCGATAACGTACGATGCAAAGCATCAGATGATTCTGCCTCAAGACCACCACGTGACCTGTCTCCTCATCGGACACTTTCATGAACGCCTCGGTCATAGTGGCCAAGAACACGTCCTGGCAAGGCTACGAGAAGAGTTCTGGATCGTCAAGGCCAGAACAGCGATAAAGAAGGTGCTTGGGAGATGCCTCGCCTGCAAACGACAACACGCAGAACGGATGACGCAGGAGATGGCTGACCTGCCAAAGATTAGGGTAACACCTTACGAACCGCCCTTTACAAGCACAGGAATAGATTACTTTGGTCCTCTGCATGTGAAGAGAGGACGCGGAACTGCTAAGAGATACGGATGCATCTTTGTTTGCATGACAACGAGGGCAATACACCTGGAGCTGGCTCAGTCACTCGAAACGGATGCCTTCATAATGGTACTGAGACGATTCCTTAATACCAGAGGTGATGTAAAGGAGCTGAGATCTGATAATGGCACCAACTTTGTCGGTGCCGAGCGAGAACTACGCGCATCCATCAAGGAATGGAACCACAAGCAGATCGAGGAGGAGCTGCAGCAGCGCGACTGCAAATGGGTATTCCACCCACCAGGAGCTTCCCACATGTCAGGTGTCTGGGAGCGACTAATCAGGAGCGCCAAGAGGGCAATGAAAGCCATCCTCGGAGAGAAGACAGTCGACGAAGAGGTCTTGAGGACAGTCCTCTCTGAGGCTCAAAAGGAAAACGTCGTGTTTTGAGCAAAAGAAAATTCTCAGCAAATTTCAAATTTTGTCAGCAAAAAACAGTTTTTTTGACCAAAAAGCACCTTTTCTCAGCCAAAACCCCATTTGCTGAAACAAAAAGCTTTTTAGCCCAAAAAACTGAAAAATGGCCATTTTGGCTCTCAAAACCAGGTTTTTCGCTGACGGCGTGCCCTGTTTGCTGAAACCCCCACTTTTTGCTCATGAAAATACCTCTTGAGATAAAAACACGACGTTTTGGCGAAAAAAAATGGGGTTTTGGCTGAGAAAAGGTGCTTTTTGGTCAAAAAAACTGTTTTTTGCTGACAAAATTTGAAATTTGCTGAGAATTTTCTTTTGCTCAAAACACGACGTTTTCACTGCTAAACGCACATTTTGGCCGACGAAAGCACATTTTCGGTGTCCAAAACACTGTTTTGCTGAAACAAAAAGCTTTTTAGCCCAAAAAACTGAAAAATGGCCATTTTGGCTCTCAAAACCAGGTTTTTCGCTGACGGCGTGCCCTGTTTGCTGAAACCCCCACTTTTTGCTCATGAAAATACCTCTTGAGATAAAAACACGACGTTTTGGCGAAAAAAAATGGGGTTTTGGCTGAGAAAAGGTGCTTTTTGGTCAAAAAAACTGTTTTTTGCTGACAAAATTTGAAATTTGCTGAGAATTTTCTTTTGCTCAAAACACGACGTTTTCACTGCTAAACGCACATTTTGGCCGACGAAAGCACATTTTCGGTGTCCAAAACACTGTTTTGCTGAAACAAAAAGCTTTTTAGCCCAAAAAACTGAAAAATGGCCATTTTGGCTCTCAAAACCAGGTTTTTCGCTGACGGCGTGCCCTGTTTGCTGAAACCCCCACTTTTTGCTCATGAAAATACCTCTTGAGATAAAAACACGACGTCTTGGCGAAAAAAAATGGGGTTTTGGCTGAGAAAAGGTGCTTTTTGGTCAAAAAAACTGTTTTTTGCTGACAAAATTTGAAATTTGCTGAGAATTTTCTTTTGCTCAAAACACGACGTTTTCACTGCTAAACGCACATTTTGGCCGACGAAAGCACATTTTCGGTGTCCAAAACACTGTTTTGCTGAAACAAAAAGCTTTTTAGCCCAAAAAACTGAAAAATGGCCATTTTGGCTCTCAAAACCAGGTTTTTCGCTGACGGCGTAACCTTTTTGCTGAAACCCCCACTTTTTGCGCACGAAAATACCTCTTGAGATAAAAACACGACGTTTTGGCGAAAAAAAATGGGGTTTTGGCTGAGAAAAGGTGCTTTTTGGTCAAAAAAACTGTTTTTTGCTGACAAAATTTGAAATTTGCTGAGAATTTTCTTTTGCTCAAAACACGACGTTTTCACTGCTAAACGCACATTTTGGCCGACGAAAGCACATTTTCGGTGTCCAAAACACTGTTTTGCTGAAACAAAAAGCTTTTTAGCCCAAAAAACTGAAAAATGGCCATTTTGGCTCTCAAAACCAGGTTTTTCGCTGACGGCGTGCCCTGTTTGCTGAAACCCCCACTTTTTGCTCATGAAAATACCTCTTGAGATAAAAACACGACGTTTTGGCGAAAAAAAAATGGGGTTTTGGCTGAGAAAAGGTGCTTTTTGGTCAAAAAAACTGTTTTTTGCTGACAAAATTTGAAATTTGCTGAGAATTTTCTCTTGCTCAAAACACGACGTTTTCACTGCTAAACGCACATTTTGGCCGACGAAAGCACATTTTCGGTGTCCAAAACACTGTTTTGCTGAAACAAAAAGCTTTTTAGCCCAAAAAACTGAAAAATGGCCATTTTGGCTCTCAAAACCAGGTTTTTCGCTGACGGCGTGCCCTGTTTGCTGAAACCCCCACTTTTTGCTCATGAAAATACCTCTTGAGATAAAAACACGACGTTTTGGCGAAAAAAAAATGGGGTTTTGGCTGAGAAAAGGTGCTTTTTGGTCAAAAAAAACTGTTTTTTGCTGACAAAATTTGAAATTTGCTGAGAATTTTCTTTTGCTCAAAACACGACGTTTTCACTGCTAAACGCACCTTTTGGCCGACGAAAGCACATTTTCGGTGTCCAAAACACTGTTTTGCTGAAACAAAAAGCTTTTTAGCCCAAAAAACTGAAAAATGGCCATTTTGGCTCTCAAAACCAGGTTTTTCGCTGACGGCGTGCCCTGTTTGCTGAAACCCCCACTTTTTGCTCATGAAAATACCTCTTGAGATAAAAACACGACGTTTTGGCGAAAAAAATGGGGTTTTGGCTGAGAAAAGGTGCTTTTTGGTCAAAAAAATTGTTTTTTGCTGACAAAATTTGAAATTTGCTGAGAATTTTCTTTTGCTCAAAACACGACGTTTTCACTGCTAAACGCACATTTTGGCCGACGAAAGCACATTTTCGGAGTCCAAAACACTGTTTTGCTGAAACAAAAAGCTTTTTAGCCCAAAAAACTGAAAAATGGCCATTTTGGCTCTCAAAACCAGGTTTTTCGCTGACGGCGTGCCCTGTTTGCTGAAACCCCCACTTTTTGCTCATGAAAATACCTCTTGAGATAAAAACACGACGTTTTGGCGAAAAAAAATGGGGTTTTGGCTGAGAAAAGGTGCTTTTTGGTCAAAAAAACTGTTTTTTGCTGACAAAATTTGAAATTTGCTGAGAATTTTCTTTTGCTCAAAACACGACGTTTTCACTGCTAAACGCACATTTTGGCCGACGAAAGCACATTTTCGGTGTCCAAAACACTGTTTTGCTGAAACAAAAAGCTTTTTAGCCCAAAAAACTGAAAAATGGCCATTTTGGCTCTCAAAACCAGGTTTTTCGCTGACGGCGTGCCCTGTTTGCTGAAACCCCCACTTTTTGCTCATGAAAATACCTCTTGAGATAAAAACACGACGTTTTGGCGAAAAAAATGGGGTTTTGGCTGAGAAAAGGTGCTTTTTGGTCAAAAAAACTGTTTTTTGCTGACAAAATTTGAAATTTGCTGAGAATTTTCTTTTGCTCAAAACACGACGTTTTCACTGCTAAACGCACATTTTGGCCGACGAAAACACATTTTCGGTGTCCAAAACACTGTTTTGCTGAAACAAAAAGCTTTTTAGCCCAAAAAACTGAAAAATGGCCATTTTGGCTCTCAAAACCAGGTTTTTCGCTGACGGCGTGCCCTGTTTGCTGAAACCCCCACTTTTTGCTCATGAAAATACCTCTTGAGATAAAAACACGACGTTTTGGCGAAAAAAAATGGGGTTTTGGCTGAGAAAAGGTGCTTTTTGGTCAAAAAAACTGTTTTTTGCTGACAAAATTTGAAATTTGCTGAGAATTTTCTTTTGCTCAAAACACGACGTTTTCACTGCTAAACGCACATTTTGGCCGACGAAAGCACATTTTCGGTGTCCAAAACACTGTTTTGCTGAAACAAAAAGCTTTTTAGCCCAAAAAACTGAAAAATGGCCATTTTGGCTCTCAAAACCAGGTTTTTCGCTGACGGCGTGCCCTGTTTGCTGAAACCCCCACTTTTTGCTCATGAAAATACCTCTTGAGATAAAAACACGACGTTTTGGCGAAAAAAAAATGGGGTTTTGGCTGAGAAAAGGTGCTTTTTGGTCAAAAAAAACTGTTTTTTGCTGACAAAATTTGAAATTTGCTGAGAATTTTCTTTTGCTCAAAACACGACGTTTTCACTGCTAAACGCACCTTTTGGCCGACGAAAGCACATTTTCGGTGTCCAAAACACTGTTTTGCTGAAACAAAAAGCTTTTTAGCCCAAAAAACTGAAAAATGGCCATTTTGGCTCTCAAAACCAGGTTTTTCGCTGACGGCGTGCCCTGTTTGCTGAAACCCCCACTTTTTGCTCATGAAAATACCTCTTGAGATAAAAACACGACGTTTTGGCGAAAAAAATGGGGTTTTGGCTGAGAAAAGGTGCTTTTTGGTCAAAAAAATTGTTTTTTGCTGACAAAATTTGAAATTTGCTGAGAATTTTCTTTTGCTCAAAACACGACGTTTTCACTGCTAAACGCACATTTTGGCCGACGAAAGCACATTTTCGGTGTCCAAAACACTGTTTTGCTGAAACAAAAAGCTTTTTAGCCCAAAAAACTGAAAAATGGCCATTTTGGCTCTCAAAACCAGGTTTTTCGCTGACGGCGTGCCCTGTTTGCTGAAACCCCCACTTTTTGCTCATGAAAATACCTCTTGAGATAAAAACACGACGTTTTGGCGAAAAAAAATGGGGTTTTGGCTGAGAAAAGGTGCTTTTTGGTCAAAAAAACTGTTTTTTGCTGACAAAATTTGAAATTTGCTGAAAATTTTCTTTTGCTCAAAACACGACGTTTTCACTGCTAAACGCACATTTTGGCCGACGAAAGCACATTTTCGGTGTCCAAAACACTGTTTTGCTGAAACAAAAAGCTTTTTAGCCCAAAAAACTGAAAAATGGCCATTTTGGCTCTCAAAACCAGGTTTTTCGCTGACGGCGTGCCCTGTTTGCTGAAACCCCCACTTTTTGCTCATGAAAATACCTCTTGAGATAAAAACACGACGTTTTGGCGAAAAAAATGGGGTTTTGGCTGAGAAAAGGTGCTTTTTGGTCAAAAAAACTGTTTTTTGCTGACAAAATTTGAAATTTGCTGAGAATTTTCTTTTGCTCAAAACACGACGTTTTCACTGCTAAACGCACATTTTGGCCGACGAAAACACATTTTCGGTGTCCAAAACACTGTTTTGCTGAAACAAAAAGCTTTTTAGCCCAAAAAACTGAAAAATGGCCATTTTGGCTCTCAAAACCAGGTTTTTCGCTGACGGCGTGCCCTGTTTGCTGAAACCCCCACTTTTTGCTCATGAAAATACCTCTTGAGATAAAAACACGACGTTTTGGCGAAAAAAAATGGGGTTTTGGCTGAGAAAAGGTGCTTTTTGGTCAAAAAAACTGTTTTTTGCTGACAAAATTTGAAATTTGCTGAGAATTTTCTTTTGCTCAAAACACGACGTTTTCACTGCTAAACGCACATTTTGGCCGACGAAAGCACATTTTCGGTGTCCAAAACACTGTTTTGCTGAAACCAAAAGCTTTTTAGCCCAAAAAACTGAAAAATGGCCATTTTGGCTCTCAAAACCAGGTTTTTCGCTGACGGCGTGCCCTGTTTGCTGAAACCCCCACTTTTTGCTCATGAAAATACCTCTTGAGATAAAAACACGACGTTTTGGCGAAAAAAAATGGGGTTTTGGCTCACAAAAGGTGCTTTTTGGTCAAAAAAACTGTTTTTTGCTGACAAAATTTGAAATTTGCTGAAAATTTTCTTTTGCTCAAAACACGACGTTTTCACTGCTAAACGCACATTTTGGCCGACGAAAGCACATTTTCGGTGTCCAAAACACTGTTTTGCTGAAACAAAAAGCTTTTTAGCCCAAAAAACTGAAAAATGGCCATTTTGGCTCTCAAAACCAGGTTTTTCGCTGACGGCGTGCCCTGTTTGCTGAAACCCCCACTTTTTGCTCATGAAAATACCTCTTGAGATAAAAACACGACGTTTTGGCGAAAAAAAATGGGGTTTTGGCTCACAAAAGGTGCTTTTTGGTCAAAAAAACTGTTTTTTGCTGACAAAATTTGAAATTTGCTGAAAATTTTCTTTTGCTCAAAACACGACGTTTTCACTGCTAAACGCACATTTTGGCCGACGAAAGCACATTTTCGGTGTCCAAAACACTGTTTTGCTGAAACAAAAAGCTTTTTAGCCCAAAAAACTGAAAAATGGCCATTTTGGCTCTCAAAACCAGGTTTTTCGCTGACGGCGTGCCCTGTTTGCTGAAACCCCCACTTTTTGCTCATGAAAATACCTCTTGAGATAAAAACACGACGTTTTGGCGAAAAAAAATGGGGTTTTGGCTCACAAAAGGTGCTTTTTGGTCAAAAAAACTGTTTTTTGCTGACAAAATTTGAAATTTGCTGAAAATTTTCTTTTGCTCAAAACACGACGTTTTCACTGCTAAACGCACATTTTGGCCGACGAAAGCACATTTTCGGTGTCCAAAACACTGTTTTGCTGAAACAAAAAGCTTTTTAGCCCAAAAAACTGAAAAATGGCCATTTTGGCTCTCAAAACCAGGTTTTTCGCTGACGGCGTGCCCTGTTTGCTGAAACCCCCACTTTTTGCTCATGAAAATACCTCTTGAGATAAAAACACGACGTTTTGGCGAAAAAAATGGGGTTTTGGCTGAGAAAAGGTGCTTTTTGGTCAAAAAAACTGTTTTTTGCTGACAAAATTTGAAATTTGCTGAGAATTTTCTTTTGCTCAAAACACGACGTTTTCACTGCTAAACGCACATTTTGGCCGACGAAAGCACATTTTCGGTGTCCAAAACACTGTTTTGCTGAAACAAAAAGCTTTTTAGCCCAAAACACTGAAAAATGGCCATTTTGGCTCTCAAAACCAGGTTTTTCGCTGACGGCGTGCCCTGTTTGCTGAAACCCCCACTTTTTGCTCATGAAAATACCTCTTGAGATAAAAACACGACGTTTTGGCGAAAAAAAATGGGGTTTTGGCTGAGAAAAGGTGCTTTTTGGTCAAAAAAACTGTTTTTTGCTGACAAAATTTGAAATTTGCTGAGAATTTTCTTTTGCTCAAAACACGACGTTTTCACTGCTAAACGCACATTTTGGCCGACGAAAGCACATTTTCGGTGTCCAAAACACTGTTTTGCTGAAACCAAAAGCTTTTTAGCCCAAAAAACTGAAAAATGGCCATTTTGGCTCTCAAAACCAGGTTTTTCGCTGACGGCGTGCCCTGTTTGCTGAAACCCCCACTTTTTGCTCATGAAAATACCTCTTGAGATAAAAACACGACGTTTTGGCGAAAAAAAATGGGGTTTTGGCTCACAAAAGGTGCTTTTTGGTCAAAAAAACTGTTTTTTGCTGACAAAATTTGAAATTTGCTGAAAATTTTCTTTTGCTCAAAACACGACGTTTTCACTGCTAAACGCACATTTTGGCCGACGAAAGCACATTTTCGGTGTCCAAAACACTGTTTTGCTGAAACAAAAAGCTTTTTAGCCCAAAAAACTGAAAAATGGCCATTTTGGCTCTCAAAACCAGGTTTTTCGCTGACGGCGTGCCCTGTTTGCTGAAACCCCCACTTTTTGCTCATGAAAATACCTCTTGAGATAAAAACACGACGTTTTGGCGAAAAAAATGGGGTTTTGGCTGAGAAAAGGTGCTTTTTGGTCAAAAAAACTGTTTTTTGCTGACAAAATTTGAAATTTGCTGAGAATTTTCTTTTGCTCAAAACACGACGTTTTCACTGCTAAACGCACATTTTGGCCGACGAAAGCACATTTTCGGTGTCCAAAACACTGTTTTGCTGAAACAAAAAGCTTTTTAGCCCAAAAAACTGAAAAATGGCCATTTTGGCTCTCAAAACCAGGTTTTTCGCTGACGGCGTGCCCTGTTTGCTGAAACCCCCACTTTTTGCTCATGAAAATACCTCTTGAGATAAAAACACGACGTTTTGGCGAAAAAAAATGGGTTTTTGGCTGAGAAAAGGTGCTTTTTGGTCAAAAAAACTGTTTTTTGCTGACAAAATTTGAAATTTGCTGAGAATTTTCTTTTGCTCAAAACACGGCGTTTTCACTGCTAAACGCACATTTTGGCCGACGAAAGCACATTTTCGGTGTCCAAAACACTGTTTTGCTGAAACAAAAAGCTTTTTAGCCCAAAAAACTGAAAAATGGCCATTTTGGCTCTCAAAACCAGGTTTTTCGCTGACGGCGTGCCCTGTTTGCTGAAACCCCCACTTTTTGCTCATGAAAATACCTCTTGAGATAAAAACACGACGTTTTGGCGAAAAAAAATGGGGTTTTGGCTGAGAAAAGGTGCTTTTTGGTCAAAAAAACTGTTTTTTGCTGACAAAATTTGAAATTTGCTGAGAATTTTCTTTTGCTCAAAACACGACGTTTTCACTGCTAAACGCACATTTTGGCCGACGAAAGCACATTTTCGGTGTCCAAAACACTGTTTTGCTGAAACCAAAAGCTTTTTAGCCCAAAAAACTGAAAAATGGCCATTTTGGCTCTCAAAACCAGGTTTTTCGCTGACGGCGTGCCCTGTTTGCTGAAACCCCCACTTTTTGCTCATGAAAATACCTCTTGAGATAAAAACACGACGTTTTGGCGAAAAAAAATGGGGTTTTGGCTCACAAAAGGTGCTTTTTGGTCAAAAAAACTGTTTTTTGCTGACAAAATTTGAAATTTGCTGAAAATTTTCTTTTGCTCAAAACACGACGTTTTCACTGCTAAACGCACATTTTGGCCGACGAAAGCACATTTTCGGTGTCCAAAACACTGTTTTGCTGAAACAAAAAGCTTTTTAGCCCAAAAAACTGAAAAATGGCCATTTTGGCTCTCAAAACCAGGTTTTTCGCTGACGGCGTGCCCTGTTTGCTGAAACCCCCACTTTTTGCTCATGAAAATACCTCTTGAGATAAAAACACGACGTTTTGGCGAAAAAAATGGGGTTTTGGCTGAGAAAAGGTGCTTTTTGGTCAAAAAAACTGTTTTTTGCTGACAAAATTTGAAATTTGCTGAGAATTTTCTTTTGCTCAAAACACGACGTTTTCACTGCTAAACGCACATTTTGGCCGACGAAAGCACATTTTCGGTGTCCAAAACACTGTTTTGCTGAAACAAAAAGCTTTTTAGCCCAAAAAACTGAAAAATGGCCATTTTGGCTCTCAAAACCAGGTTTTTCGCTGACGGCGTGCCCTGTTTGCTGAAACCCCCACTTTTTGCTCATGAAAATACCTCTTGAGATAAAAACACGACGTTTTGGCGAAAAAAATGGGGTTTTGGCTGAGAAAAGGTGCTTTTTGGTCAAAAAAACTGTTTTTTGCTGACAAAATTTGAAATTTGCTGAGAATTTTCTTTTGCTCAAAACACGACGTTTTCACTGCTAAACGCACATTTTGGCCGACGAAAGCACATTTTCGGTGTCCAAAACACTGTTTTGCTGAAACAAAAAGCTTTTTAGCCCAAAAAACTGAAAAATGGCCATTTTGGCTCTCAAAACCAGGTTTTTCGCTGACGGCGTGCCCTGTTTGCTGAAACCCCCACTTTTTGCTCATGAAAATACCTCTTGAGATAAAAACACGACGTTTTGGCGAAAAAAATGGGGTTTTGGCTGAGAAAAGGTGCTTTTTGGTCAAAAAAACTGTTTTTTGCTGACAAAATTTGAAATTTGCTGAGAATTTTCTTTTGCTCAAAACACGACGTTTTCACTGCTAAACGCACATTTTGGCCGACGAAAGCACATTTTCGGTGTCCAAAACACTGTTTTGCTGAAACAAAAAGCTTTTTAGCCCAAAAAACTGAAAAATGGCCATTTTGGCTCTCAAAACCAGGTTTTTCGCTGACGGCGTGCCCTGTTTGCTGAAACCCCCACTTTTTGCTCATGAAAATACCTCTTGAGATAAAAACACGACGTTTTGGCGAAAAAAATGGGGTTTTGGCTGAGAAAAGGTGCTTTTTGGTCAAAAAAACTGTTTTTTGCTGACAAAATTTGAAATTTGCTGAGAATTTTCTTTTGCTCAAAACACGACGTTTTCACTGCTAAACGCACATTTTGGCCGACGAAAGCACATTTTCGGTGTCCAAAACACTGTTTTGCTGAAACAAAAAGCTTTTTAGCCCAAAAAACTGAAAAATGGCCATTTTGGCTCTCAAAACCAGGTTTTTCGCTGACGGCGTGCCCTGTTTGCTGAAACCCCCACTTTTTGCTCATGAAAATACCTCTTGAGATAAAAACACGACGTTTTGGCGAAAAAAAATGGGGTTTTGGCTGAGAAAAGGTGCTTTTTGGTCAAAAAAACTGTTTTTTGCTGACAAAATTTGAAATTTGCTGAGAATTTTCTTTTGCTCAAAACACGACGTTTTCACTGCTAAACGCACATTTTGGCCGACGAAAGCACATTTTCGGTGTCCAAAACACTGTTTTGCTGAAACCAAAAGCTTTTTAGCCCAAAAAACTGAAAAATGGCCATTTTGGCTCTCAAAACCAGGTTTTTCGCTGACGGCGTGCCCTGTTTGCTGAAACCCCCACTTTTTGCTCATGAAAATACCTCTTGAGATAAAAACACGACGTTTTGGCGAAAAAAAATGGGGTTTTGGCTCACAAAAGGTGCTTTTTGGTCAAAAAAACTGTTTTTTGCTGACAAAATTTGAAATTTGCTGAAAATTTTCTTTTGCTCAAAACACGACGTTTTCACTGCTAAACGCACATTTTGGCCGACGAAAGCACATTTTCGGTGTCCAAAACACTGTTTTGCTGAAACAAAAAGCTTTTTAGCCCAAAAAACTGAAAAATGGCCATTTTGGCTCTCAAAACCAGGTTTTTCGCTGACGGCGTGCCCTGTTTGCTGAAACCCCCACTTTTTGCTCATGAAAATACCTCTTGAGATAAAAACACGACGTTTTGGCGAAAAAAAATGGGGTTTTGGCTGAGAAAAGGTGCTTTTTGGTCAAAGAATACTGTTTTTTGCTGACAAAATTTGAAATTTGCTGAGAATTTTCTTTTGCTCAAAACACGACGTTTTCACTGCTAAACGCACATTTTGGCCGACGAAAGCACATTTTCGGTGTCCAAAACACTGTTTTGCTGAAACAAAAAGCTTTTTAGCCCAAAAAACTGAAAAATGGCCATTTTGGCTCTCAAAACCAGGTTTTTCGCTGACGGCGTGCCCTGTTTGCTGAAACCCCCACTTTTTGCTCATGAAAATACCTCATGAGATAAAAACACGACGTTTTGGCGAAAAAAATGGGGTTTTGGCTGAGAAAAGGTGCTTTTTGGTCAAAAAAACTGTTTTTTGCTGACAAAATTTGAAATTTGCTGAGAATTTTCTTTTGCTCAAAACACGACGTTTTCACTGCTAAACGCACATTTTGGCCGACGAAAGCACATTTTCGGTGTCCAAAACACTGTTTTGCTGAAACAAAAAGCTTTTTAGCCCAAAAAACTGAAAAATGGCCATTTTGGCTCTCAAAACCAGGTTTTTCGCTGACGGCGTGCCCTGTTTGCTGAAACCCCCACTTTTTGCTCATGAAAATACCTCTTGAGATAAAAACACGACGTTTTGGCGAAAAAAAATGGGGTTTTGGCTGAGAAAAGGTGCTTTTTGGTCAAAAAAACTGTTTTTTGCTGACAAAATTTGAAATTTGCTGAGAATTTTCTTTTGCTCAAAACACGACGTTTTCACTGCTAAACGCACATTTTGGCCGACGAAAGCACATTTTCGGTGTCCAAAACACTGTTTTGCTGAAACAAAAAGCTTTTTAGCCCAAAAAACTGAAAAATGGCCATTTTGGCTCTCAAAACCAGGTTTTTCGCTGACGGCGTGCCCTGTTTGCTGAAACCCCCACTTTTTGCTCATGAAAATACCTCTTGAGATAAAAACACGACGTTTTGGCGAAAAAAAATGGGGTTTTGGCTGAGAAAAGGTGCTTTTTGGTCAAAGAATACTGTTTTTTGCTGACAAAATTTGAAATTTGCTGAGAATTTTCTTTTGCTCAAAACACGACGTTTTCACTGCTAAACGCACATTTTGGCCGACGAAAGCACATTTTCGGTGTCCAAAACACTGTTTTGCTGAAACAAAAAGCTTTTTAGCCCAAAAAACTGAAAAATGGCCATTTTGGCTCTCAAAACCAGGTTTTTCGCTGACGGCGTGCCCTGTTTGCTGAAACCCCCACTTTTTGCTCATGAAAATACCTCTTGAGATAAAAACACGACGTTTTGGCGAAAAAAATGGGGTTTTGGCTGAGAAAAGGTGCTTTTTGGTCAAAAAAACTGTTTTTTGCTGACAAAATTTGAAATTTGCTGAGAATTTTCTTTTGCTCAAAACACGACGTTTTCACTGCTAAACGCACATTTTGGCCGACGAAAGCACATTTTCGGTGTCCAAAACACTGTTTTGCTGAAACAAAAAGCTTTTTAGCCCAAACAACTGAAAAATGGCCATTTTGGCTCTCAAAACCAGGTTTTTCGCTGACGGCGTGCCCTGTTTGCTGAAACCCCCACTTTTTGCTCATGAAAATACCTCTTGAGATAAAAACACGACGTTTTGGCGAAAAAAAATGGGGTTTTGGCTGAGAAAAGGTGCTTTTTGGTCAAAAAAACTGTTTTTTGCTGACAAAATTTGAAATTTGCTGAGAATTTTCTTTTGCTCAAAACACGACGTTTTCACTGCTAAACGCACATTTTGGCCGACGAAAGCACATTTTCGGTGTCCAAAACACTGTTTTGCTGAAACAAAAAGCTTTTTAGCCCAAACAACTGAAAAATGGCCATTTTGGCTCTCAAAACCAGGTTTTTCGCTGACGGCGTGCCCTGTTTGCTGAAACCCCCACTTTTTGCTCATGAAAATACCTCTTGAGATAAAAACACGACGTTTTGGCGAAAAAAATGGGGTTTTGGCTGAGAAAAGGTGCTTTTTGGTCAAAAAAACTGTTTTTTGCTGACAAAATTTGAAATTTGCTGAGAATTTTCTTTTGCTCAAAACACGACGTTTTCACTGCTAAACGCACATTTTGGCCGACGAAAGCACATTTTCGGTGTCCAAAACACTGTTTTGCTGAAACAAAAAGCTTTTTAGCCCAAAAAACTGAAAAATGGCCATTTTGGCTCTCAAAACCAGGTTTTTCGCTGACGGCGTGCCCTGTTTGCTGAAACCCCCACTTTTTGCTCATGAAAATACCTCTTGAGATAAAAACACGACGTTTTGGCGAAAAAAAATGGGGTTTTGGCTGAGAAAAGGTGCTTTTTGGTCAAAAAAACTGTTTTTTGCTGACAAAATTTGAAATTTGCTGAGAATTTTCTTTTGCTCAAAACACGACGTTTTCACTGCTAAACGCACATTTTGGCCGACGAAAGCACATTTTCGGTGTCCAAAACACTGTTTTGCTGAAACAAAAAGCTTTTTAGCCCAAAAAACTGAAAAATGGCCATTTTGGCTCTCAAAACCAGGTTTTTCGCTGACGGCGTGCCCTGTTTGCTGAAACCCCCACTTTTTGCTCATGAAAATACCTCTTGAGATAAAAACACGACGTTTTGGCGAAAAAAAATGGGGTTTTGGCTGAGAAAAGGTGCTTTTTGGTCAAAAAAACTGTTTTTTGCTGACAAAATTTGAAATTTGCTGAGAATTTTCTTTTGCTCAAAACACGACGTTTTCACTGCTAAACGCACATTTTGGCCGACGAAAGCACATTTTCGGTGTCCAAAACACTGTTTTGCTGAAACAAAAAGCTTTTTAGCCCAAAAAACTGAAAAATGGCCATTTTGGCTCTCAAAACCAGGTTTTTCGCTGACGGCGTGCCCTGTTTGCTGAAACCCCCACTTTTTGCTCATGAAAATACCTCTTGAGATAAAAACACGACGTTTTGGCGAAAAAAAATGGGGTTTTGGCTGAGAAAAGGTGCTTTTTGGTCAAAAAAACTGTTTTTTGCTGACAAAATTTGAAATTTGCTGAGAATTTTCTTTTGCTCAAAACACGACGTTTTCACTGCTAAACGCACATTTTGGCCGACGAAAGCACATTTTCGGTGTCCAAAACACTGTTTTGCTGAAACAAAAAGCTTTTTAGCCCAAAAAACTGAAAAATGGCCATTTTGGCTCTCAAAACCAGGTTTTTCGCTGACGGCGTGCCCTGTTTGCTGAAACCCCCACTTTTTGCTCATGAAAATACCTCTTGAGATAAAAACACGACGTTTTGGCGAAAAAAAATGGGGTTTTGGCTGAGAAAAGGTGCTTTTTGGTCAAAAAAACTGTTTTTTGCTGACAAAATTTGAAATTTGCTGAGAATTTTCTTTTGCTCAAAACACGACGTTTTCACTGCTAAACGCACATTTTGGCCGACGAAAGCACATTTTCGGTGTCCAAAACACTGTTTTGCTGAAACAAAAAGCTTTTTAGCCCAAAAAACTGAAAAATGGCCATTTTGGCTCTCAAAACCAGGTTTTTCGCTGACGGCGTGCCCTGTTTGCTGAAACCCCCACTTTTTGCTCATGAAAATACCTCTTGAGATAAAAACACGACGTTTTGGCGAAAAAAAATGGGGTTTTGGCTGAGAAAAGGTGCTTTTTGGTCAAAAAAACTGTTTTTTGCTGACAAAATTTGAAATTTGCTGAGAATTTTCTTTTGCTCAAAACACGACGTTTTCACTGCTAAACGCACATTTTGGCCGACGAAAGCACATTTTCGGTGTCCAAAACACTGTTTTGCTGAAACAAAAAGCTTTTTAGCCCAAAAAACTGAAAAATGGCCATTTTGGCTCTCAAAACCAGGTTTTTCGCTGACGGCGTGCCCTGTTTGCTGAAACCCCCACTTTTTGCTCATGAAAATACCTCTTGAGATAAAAACACGACGTTTTGGCGAAAAAAAATGGGGTTTTGGCTGAGAAAAGGTGCTTTTTGGTCAAAAAAACTGTTTTTTGCTGACAAAATTTGAAATTTGCTGAGAATTTTCTTTTGCTCAAAACACGACGTTTTCACTGCTAAACGCACATTTTGGCCGACGAAAGCACATTTTCGGTGTCCAAAACACTGTTTTGCTGAAACAAAAAGCTTTTTAGCCCAAAAAACTGAAAAATGGCCATTTTGGCTCTCAAAACCAGGTTTTTCGCTGACGGCGTGCCCTGTTTGCTGAAACCCCCACTTTTTGCTCATGAAAATACCTCTTGAGATAAAAACACGACGTTTTGGCGAAAAAAAATGGGGTTTTGGCTGAGAAAAGGTGCTTTTTGGTCAAAAAAACTGTTTTTTGCTGACAAAATTTGAAATTTGCTGAGAATTTTCTTTTGCTCAAAACACGACGTTTTCACTGCTAAACGCACATTTTGGCCGACGAAAGCACATTTTCGGTGTCCAAAATACTGTTTTGCTGAAACAAAAAGCTTTTTAGCCCAAAAAACTGAAAAATGGCCATTTTGGCTCTCAAAACCAGGTTTTTCGCTGACGGCGTGCCCTGTTTGCTGAAACCCCCACTTTTTGCTCATGAAAATACCTCTTGAGATAAAAACACGACGTTTTGGCGAAAAAAAATGGGGTTTTGGCTGAGAAAAGGTGCTTTTTGGTCAAAAAAACTGTTTTTTGCTGACAAAATTTGAAATTTGCTGAGAATTTTCTTTTGCTCAAAACACGACGTTTTCACTGCTAAACGCACATTTTGGCCGACGAAAGCACATTTTCGGTGTCCAAAACACTGTTTTGCTGAAACAAAAAGCTTTTTAGCCCAAAAAACTGAAAAATGGCCATTTTGGCTCTCAAAACCAGGTTTTTCGCTGACGGCGTGCCCTGTTTGCTGAAACCCCCACTTTTTGCTCATGAAAATACCTCTTGAGATAAAAACACGACGTTTTGGCGAAAAAAAATGGGGTTTTGGCTGAGAAAAGGTGCTTTTTGGTCAAAAAAACTGTTTTTTGCTGACAAAATTTGAAATTTGCTGAGAATTTTCTTTTGCTCAAAACACGACGTTTTCACTGCTAAACGCACATTTTGGCCGACGAAAGCACATTTTCGGTGTCCAAAACACTGTTTTGCTGAAACAAAAAGCTTTTTAGCCCAAAAAACTGAAAAATGGCCATTTTGGCTCTCAAAACCAGGTTTTTCGCTGACGGCGTGCCCTGTTTGCTGAAACCCCCACTTTTTGCTCATGAAAATACCTCTTGAGATAAAAACACGACGTTTTGGCGAAAAAAAATGGGGTTTTGGCTGAGAAAAGGTGCTTTTTGGTCAAAAAAACTGTTTTTTGCTGACAAAATTTGAAATTTGCTGAGAATTTTCTTTTGCTCAAAACACGACGTTTTCACTGCTAAACGCACATTTTGGCCGACGAAAGCACATTTTCGGTGTCCAAAACACTGTTTTGCTGAAACAAAAAGCTTTTTAGCCCAAAAAACTGAAAAATGGCCATTTTGGCTCTCAAAACCAGGTTTTTCGCTGACGGCGTGCCCTGTTTGCTGAAACCCCCACTTTTTGCTCATGAAAATACCTCTTGAGATAAAAACACGACGTTTTGGCGAAAAAAAATGGGGTTTTGGCTGAGAAAAGGTGCTTTTTGGTCAAAAAAACTGTTTTTTGCTGACAAAATTTGAAATTTGCTGAGAATTTTCTTTTGCTCAAAACACGACGTTTTCACTGCTAAACGCACATTTTGGCCGACGAAAGCACATTTTCGGTGTCCAAAACACTGTTTTGCTGAAACAAAAAGCTTTTTAGCCCAAAAAACTGAAAAATGGCCATTTTGGCTCTCAAAACCAGGTTTTTCGCTGACGGCGTGCCCTGTTTGCTGAAACCCCCACTTTTTGCTCATGAAAATACCTCTTGAGATAAAAACACGACGTTTTGGCGAAAAAAAATGGGGTTTTGGCTGAGAAAAGGTGCTTTTTGGTCAAAAAAACTGTTTTTTGCTGACAAAATTTGAAATTTGCTGAGAATTTTCTTTTGCTCAAAACACGACGTTTTCACTGCTAAACGCACATTTTGGCCGACGAAAGCACATTTTCGGTGTCCAAAACACTGTTTTGCTG
Source organism: Anthopleura xanthogrammica (assembly GCA_964019055.1). Taxonomy (NCBI): domain Eukaryota; kingdom Metazoa; phylum Cnidaria; class Anthozoa; order Actiniaria; family Actiniidae; genus Anthopleura; species Anthopleura xanthogrammica. The sequence continues at coordinate 3,369,045 of OZ025208.1, read as the reverse complement.
AAACAAAATGCTGTTTAGCCCAAAAAACTGAAAAATGGCCATTTTGGCTCTCAAAACCAGGTTTTTCGCTGACGGCGTGCCCTGTTTGCTGAAACCCCCACTTTTTGCTCATGAAAATACCTCTTGAGATAAAAACACGACGTTTTGGCGAAAAAAAATGGGGTTTTGGCTGAGAAAAGGTGCTTTTTGGTCAAAAAAACTGTTTTTTGCTGACAAAATTTGAAATTTGCTGAGAATTTTCTTTTGCTCAAAACACGACGTTTTCACTGCTAAACGCACATTTTGTCCGACGAAAGCACATTTTCGGTGTCCAAAACACTGTTTTGCTGAAACAAAAAGCTTTTTAGCCCAAAAAACTGAAAAATGGCCATTTTGGCTCTCAAAACCAGGTTTTTCGCTGACGGCGTGCCCTGTTTGCTGAAACCCCCACTTTCTGCTCATGAAAATACCTCTTGAGATACAAACACGACGTTTTGGCGAAAAAAAATGGGGTTTTGGCTGAGAAAAGGTGCTTTTTGGTCAAAAAAACTGTTTTTTGCTGACAAAATTTGAAATTTGCTGAGAATTTTCTTTTGCTCAAAACACGACGTTTTCACTGCTAAACGCACATTTTGGCCGACGAAAGCACATTTTCGGTGTCCAAAACACTGTTTTGCTGAAACAAAAAGCTTTTTAGCCCAAAAAACTGAAAAATGGCCATTTTGGCTCTCAAAACCAGGTTTTTCGCTGACGGCGTGCCCTGTTTGCTGAAACCCCCACTTTTTGCTCATGAAAATACCTCTTGAGATAAAAACACGACGTTTTGGCGAAAAAAAATGGGGTTTTGGCTGAGAAAAGGTGCTTTTTGGTCAAAAAAACTGTTTTTTGCTGACAAAATTTGAAATTTGCTGAGAATTTTCTTTTGCTCAAAACACGACGTTTTCACTGCTAAACGCACATTTTGGCCGACGAAAGCACATTTTCGGTGTCCAAAACACTGTTTTGCTGAAACAAAAAGCTTTTTAGCCCAAAAAACTGAAAAATGGCCATTTTGGCTCTCAAAACCAGGTTTTTCGCTGACGGCGTGCCCTGTTTGCTGAAACCCCCACTTTTTGCTCATGAAAATACCTCTTGAGATAAAAACACGACGTTTTGGCGAAAAAAAATGGGGTTTTGGCTGAGAAAAGGTGCTTTTTGGTCAAAAAAACTGTTTTTTGCTGACAAAATTTGAAATTTGCTGAGAATTTTCTTTTGCTCAAAACACGACGTTTTCACTGCTAAACGCACATTTTGGCCGACGAAAGCACATTTTCGGTGTCCAAAACACTGTTTTGCTGAAACAAAAAGCTTTTTAGCCCAAAAAACTGAAAAATGGCCATTTTGGCTCTCAAAACCAGGTTTTTCGCTGACGGCGTGCCCTGTTTGCTGAAACCCCCACTTTTTGCTCATGAAAATACCTCTTGAGATAAAAACACGACGTTTTGGCGAAAAAAAATGGGGTTTTGGCTGAGAAAAGGTGCTTTTTGGTCAAAAAAACTGTTTTTTGCTGACAAAATTTGAAATTTGCTGAGAATTTTCTTTTGCTCAAAACACGACGTTTTCACTGCTAAACGCACATTTTGGCCGACGAAAGCACATTTTCGGTGTCCAAAACACTGTTTTGCTGAAACAAAAAGCTTTTTAGCCCAAAAAACTGAAAAATGGCCATTTTGGCTCTCAAAACCAGGTTTTTCGCTGACGGCGTGCCCTGTTTGCTGAAACCCCCACTTTTTGCTCATGAAAATACCTCTTGAGATACAAACACGACGTTTTGGCGAAAAAAAATGGGGTTTTGGCTGAGAAAAGGTGCTTTTTGGTCAAAAAAACTGTTTTTTGCTGACAAAATTTGAAATTTGCTGAGAATTTTCTTTTGCTCAAAACACGACGTTTTCACTGCTAAACGCACATTTTGGCCGACGAAAGCACATTTTCGGTGTCCAAAACACTGTTTTGCTGAAACAAAAAGCTTTTTAGCCCAAAAAACTGAAAAATGGCCATTTTGGCTCTCAAAACCAGGTTTTTCGCTGACGGCGTGCCCTGTTTGCTGAAACCCCCACTTTTTGCTCATGAAAATACCTCTTGAGATAAAAACACGACGTTTTGGCGAAAAAAAATGGGGTTTTGGCTGAGAAAAGGTGCTTTTTGGTCAAAAAAACTGTTTTTTGCTGACAAAATTTGAAATTTGCTGAGAATTTTCTTTTGCTCAAAACACGACGTTTTCACTGCTAAACGCACATTTTGGCCGACGAAAGCACATTTTCGGTGTCCAAAACACTGTTTTGCTGAAACAAAAAGCTTTTTAGCCCAAAAAACTGAAAAATGGCCATTTTGGCTCTCAAAACCAGGTTTTTCGCTGACGGCGTGCCCTGTTTGCTGAAACCCCCACTTTTTGCTCATGAAAATACCTCTTGAGATACAAACACGACGTTTTGGCGAAAAAAAATGGGGTTTTGGCTGAGAAAAGGTGCTTTTTGGTCAAAAAAACTGTTTTTTGCTGACAAAATTTGAAATTTGCTGAGAATTTTCTTTTGCTCAAAACACGACGTTTTCACTGCTAAACGCACATTTTGGCCGACGAAAGCACATTTTCGGTGTCCAAAACACTGTTTTGCTGAAACAAAAAGCTTTTTAGCCCAAAAAACTGAAAAATGGCCATTTTGGCTCTCAAAACCAGGTTTTTCGCTGACGGCGTGCCCTGTTTGCTGAAACCCCCACTTTTTGCTCATGAAAATACCTCTTGAGATAAAAACACGACGTTTTGGCGAAAAAAAATGGGGTTTTGGCTGAGAAAAGGTGCTTTTTGGTCAAAAAAACTGTTTTTTGCTGACAAAATTTGAAATTTGCTGAGAATTTTCTTTTGCTCAAAACACGACGTTTTCACTGCTAAACGCACATTTTGGACGACGAAAGCACATTTTCGGTGTCCAAAACACTGTTTTGCTGAAACAAAAAGCTTTTTAGCCCAAAAAACTGAAAAATGGCCATTTTGGCTCTCAAAACCAGGTTTTTCGCTGACGGCGTGCCCTGTTTGCTGAAACCCCCACTTTTTGCTCATGAAAATACCTCTTGAGATACAAACACGACGTTTTGGCGAAAAAAAATGGGGTTTTGGCTGAGAAAAGGTGCTTTTTGGTCAAAAAAACTGTTTTTTGCTGACAAAATTTGAAATTTGCTGAGAATTTTCTTTTGCTCAAAACACGACGTTTTCACTGCTAAACGCACATTTTGGCCGACGAAAGCACATTTTCGGTGTCCAAAACACTGTTTTGCTGAAACAAAAAGCTTTTTAGCCCAAAAAACTGAAAAATGGCCATTTTGGCTCTCAAAACCAGGTTTTTCGCTGACGGCGTGCCCTGTTTGCTGAAACCCCCACTTTTTGCTCATGAAAATACCTCTTGAGATAAAAACACGACGTTTTGGCGAAAAAAATGGGGTTTTGGCTGAGAAAAGGTGCTTTTTGGTCAAAAAAACTGTTTTTTGCTGACAAAATTTGAAATTTGCTGAGAATTTTCTTTTGCTCAAAACACGACGTTTTCACTGCTAAACGCACATTTTGGCCGACAAAAGCACATTTTCGGTGTCCAAAACACTGTTTTGCTGAAACAAAAAGCTTTTTAGCCCAAAAAACTGAAAAATGGCCATTTTGGCTCTCAAAACCAGGTTTTTCGCTGACGGCGTGCCCTGTTTGCTGAAACCCCCACTTTTTGCTCATGAAAATACCTCTTGAGATAAAAACACGACGTTTTGGCGAAAAAAAATGGGGTTTTGGCTGAGAAAAGGTGCTTTTTGGTCAAAAAAACTGTTTTTTGCTGACAAAATTTGAAATTTGCTGAGAATTTTCTTTTGCTCAAAACACGACGTTTTCACTGCTAAACGCACATTTTGGCCGACGAAAGCACATTTTCGGTGTCCAAAACACTGTTTTGCTGAAACAAAAAGCTTTTTAGCCCAAAAAACTGAAAAATGGCCATTTTGGCTCTCAAAACCAGGTTTTTCGCTGACGGCGTGCCCTGTTTGCTGAAACCCCCACTTTTTGCTCATGAAAATACCTCTTGAGATACAAACACGACGTTTTGGCGAAAAAAAATGGGGTTTTGGCTGAGAAAAGGTGCTTTTTGGTCAAAAAAAACTGTTTTTTGCTGACAAAATTTGAAATTTGCTGAGAATTTTCTTTTGCTCAAAACACGACGTTTTCACTGCTAAACGCACATTTTGGCCGACGAAAGCACATTTTCGGTGTCCAAAACACTGTTTTGCTGAAACAAAAAGCTTTTTAGCCCAAAAAACTGAAAAATGGCCATTTTGGCTCTCAAAACCAGGTTTTTCGCTGACGGCGTGCCCTGTTTGCTGAAACCCCCACTTTTTGCTCATGAAAATACCTCTTGAGATAAAAACACGACGTTTTGGCGAAAAAAAATGGGGTTTTGGCTGAGAAAAGGTGCTTTTTGGTCAAAAAAACTGTTTTTTGCTGACAAAATTTGAAATTTGCTGAGAATTTTCTTTTGCTCAAAACACGACGTTTTCACTGCTAAACGCACATTTTGGCCGACGAAAGCACATTTTCGGTGTCCAAAACACTGTTTTGCTGAAAAAAAAAAGCTTTTTAGCCCAAAAAACTGAAAAATGGCCATTTTGGCTCTCAAAACCAGGTTTTTCGCTGACGGCGTGCCCTGTTTGCTGAAACCCCCACTTTTTGCTCATGAAAATACCTCTTGAGATAAAAACACGACGTTTTGGCGAAAAAAAATGGGGTTTTGGCTGAGAAAAGGTGCTTTTTGGTCATAAAAACTGTTTTTTGCTGACAAAATTTGAAATTTGCTGAGAATTTTCTTTTGCTCAAAACACGACGTTTTCACTGCTAAACGCACATTTTGGCCGACGAAAGCACATTTTCGGTGTCCAAAACACTGTTTTGCTGAAACAAAAAGCTTTTTAGCCCAAAAAACTGAAAAATGGCCATTTTGGCTCTCAAAACCAGGTTTTTCGCTGACGGCGTGCCCTGTTTGCTGAAACCCCCACTTTTTGCTCATGAAAATACCTCTTGAGATAAAAACACGACGTTTTGGCGAAAAAAAAATGGGGTTTTGGCTGAGAAAAGGTGCTTTTTGGTCAAAAAACTGTTTTTTGCTGACAAAATTTGAAATTTGCTGAGAATTTTCTTTTGCTCAAAACACGACGTTTTCACTGCTAAACGCACATTTTGGCCGACGAAAGCACATTTTCGGTGTCCAAAACACTGTTTTGCTGAAACAAAAAGCTTTTTAGCCCAAAAAACTGAAAAATGGCCATTTTGGCTCTCAAAACCAGGTTTTTCGCTGACGGCGTGCCCTGTTTGCTGAAACCCCCACTTTTTCCTCATGAAAATACCTCTTGAGATAAAAACACGACGTTTTGGAGAAAAAAAATGGGGTTTTGGCTGAGAAAGGTGCTTTTTGGTCAAAAAAACTGTTTTTTGCTGACAAAATTTGAAATTTGCTGAGAATTTTCTTTTGCTCAAAACACGACGTTTTCACTGCTAAACGCACATTTTGGCCAACGAAAGCACATTTTCGGTGTCCAAAACACTGTTTTGCTGAAAAAAAAAGCTTTTTAGCCCAAAAAACTGAAAAATGGCCATTTTGGCTCTCAAAACCAGGTTTTTCGCTGACGGCGTGCCCTGTTTGCTGAAACCCCCACTTTTTGCTCATGAAAATACCTCTTGAGATAAAAACACGACGTTTTGGAGAAAAAAAATGGGGTTTTGGCTGAGAAAAGGTGCTTTTTGGTCAAAAAAACTGTTTTTTGCTGACAAAATTTGAAATTTGCTGAGAATTTTCTTTTGCTCAAAACACGACGTTTTCACTGCTAAACGCACATTTTTGCCAACGAAAGCACATTTTCGGTGTCCAAAACACTGTTTTGCTGAAACAAAAAGCTTTTTAGCCCAAAAAACTGAAAAATGGCCATTTTGGCTCTCAAAACCAGGTTTTTCGCTGACGGCGTGCCCTGTTTGCTGAAACCCCCACTTTTTGCTCATGAAAATACCTCTTGAGATAAAAACACGACGTTTTGGCGAAAAAAAATGGGGTTTTGGCTGAGAAAAGGTGCTTTTTGGTCAAAAAAACTGTTTTTTGCTGACAAAATTTGAAATTTGCTGAGAATTTTCTTTTGCTCAAAACACGACGTTTTCACTGCTAAACGCACATTTTGGCCGACGAAAGCACATTTTCGGTGTCCAAAACACTGTTTTGCTGAAACAAAAAGCTTTTTAGCCCAAAAAACTGAAAAATGGCCATTTTGGCTCTCAAAACCAGATTTTTCGCTGACGGCGTGCCCTGTTTGCTGAAACCCCCACTTTTTGCTCATGAAAATACCTCTTGAGATAAAAACACGACGTTTTGGCGAAAAAAAATGGGTTTTTGGCTGAGAAAAGGTGCTTTTTGGTCAAAAAAACTGTTTTTTGCTGACAAAATTTGAAATTTGCTGAGAATTTTCTTTTGCTCAAAACACGACGTTTTCACTGCTAAACGCACATTTTGGCCGACGAAAGCACATTTTCGGTGTCCAAAACACTGTTTTGCTGAAGAAAAAAAAAGCTTTTTAGCCCAAAAAACTGAAAAATGGCCATTTTGGCTCTCAAAACCAGGTTTTTCGCTGACGGCGTGCCCTGTTTGCTGAAACCCCCACTTTTTGCTCATGAAAATACCTCTTGAGATAAAAACACGACGTTTTGGCGAAAAAAAATGGGGTTTTGGCTGAGAAAAGGTGCTTTTTGGTCAAAAAAACTGTTTTTTGCTGACAAAATTTGAAATTTGCTGAGAATTTTCTTTTGCTCAAAACACGACGTTTTCACTGCTAAACGCACATTTTGGCCGACGAAAGCACATTTTCGGTGTCCAAAACACTGTTTTGCTGAAACAAAAAGCTTTTTAGCCCAAAAAACTGAAAAATGGCCATTTTGGCTCTCAAAACCAGGTTTTTCGCTGACGGCGTGCCCTGTTTGCTGAAACCCCCACTTTTTGCTCATGAAAATACCTCTTGAGATAAAAACACGACGTTTTGGCGAAAAAAAATGGGGTTTTGGCTGAGAAAAGGTGCTTTTTGGTCAAAAAAACTGTTTTTTGCTGACAAAATTTGAAATTTGCTGAGAATTTTCTTTTGCTCAAAACACGACGTTTTCACTGCTAAACGCACATTTTGGCCGACGAAAGCACATTTTCGGTGTCCAAAACACTGTTTTGCTGAAAAAAAAAAGCTTTTTAGCCCAAAAAACTGAAAAATGGCCATTTTGGCTCTCAAAACCAGGTTTTTCGCTGACGGCGTGCCCTGTTTGCTGAAACCCCCACTTTTTGCTCATGAAAATACCTCTTGAGATAAAAACACGACGTTTTGGAGAAAAAAAATGGGGTTTTGGCTGAGAAAAGGTGCTTTTTGGTCAAAAAAACTGTTTTTTCCTGACAAAATTTGAATTTTGGCCGACGAAAGCACATTTTCGGTGTCCAAAACACTGTTTTGCTGAAACAAAAAGCTTTTTAGCCCAAAAAACTGAAAAATGGCCATTTTGGCTCTCAAAACCAGGTTTTTCGCTGACGGCGTGCCCTGTTTGCTGAAACCCCCACTTTTTGCTCATGAAAATACCTCTTGAGATACAAACACGACGTTTTGGCGAAAAAAAATGGGGTTTTGGCTGAGAAAAGGTGCTTTTTGGTCAAAAAAAACTGTTTTTTGCTGACAAAATTTGAAATTTGCTGAGAATTTTCTTTTGCTCAAAACACGACGTTTTCACTGCTAAACGCACATTTTGGCCGACGAAAGCACATTTTCGGTGTCCAAAACACTGTTTTGCTGAAACAAAAAGCTTTTTAGCCCAAAAAACTGAAAAATGGCCATTTTGGCTCTCAAAACCAGGTTTTTCGCTGACGGCGTGCCCTGTTTGCTGAAACCCCCACTTTTTGCTCATGAAAATACCTCTTGAGATAAAAACACGACGTTTTGGCGAAAAAAAATGGGGTTTTGGCTGAGAAAAGGTGCTTTTTGGTCAAAAAAACTGTTTTTTGCTGACAAAATTTGAAATTTGCTGAGAATTTTCTTTTGCTCAAAACACGACGTTTTCACTGCTAAACGCACATTTTGGCCGACGAAAGCACATTTTCGGTGTCCAAAACACTGTTTTGCTGAAAAAAAAAAGCTTTTTAGCCCAAAAAACTGAAAAATGGCCATTTTGGCTCTCAAAACCAGGTTTTTCGCTGACGGCGTGCCCTGTTTGCTGAAACCCCCACTTTTTGCTCATGAAAATACCTCTTGAGATAAAAACACGACGTTTTGGAGAAAAAAAATGGGGTTTTGGCTGAGAAAAGGTGCTTTTTGGTCAAAAAAACTGTTTTTTCCTGACAAAATTTGAATTTTGGCCGACGAAAGCACATTTTCGGTGTCCAAAACACTGTTTTGCTGAAAAAAAAAGCTTTTTAGCCCAAAAAACTGAAAAATGGCCATTTTGGCTCTCAAAACCAGGTTTTTCGCTGACGGCGTGCCCTGTTTCCTGAAACCCCCACTTTTTGCTCATGAAAATACCTCTTGAGATAAAAACACGACGTTTTGGCGAAAAAAAATGGGGTTTTGGCTGAGAAAAGGTGCTTTTTGGTCAAAAAAACTGTTTTTTGCTGACAAAATTTGAAATTTGCTGAGAATTTTCTTTTGCTCAAAACACGACGTTTTCACTGCTAAACGCACATTTTGGCCGACGAAAGCACATTTTCGGTGTCCAAAACACTGTTTTGCTGAAACAAAAAGCTTTTTAGCCCAAAAAACTGAAAAATGGCCATTTTGGCTCTCAAAACCAGGTTTTTCGCTGACGGCGTGTCCTGTTTGCTGAAACCCCCACTTTTTGCTCATGAAAATACCTCTTGAGATAAAAACACGACGTTTTGGCGAAAAAAAATGGGGTTTTGGCTGAGAAAAGGTGCTTTTTGGTCAAAAAAACTGTTTTTTTGCTGACAAAATTTGAAATTTGCTGAGAATTTTCTTTTGCTCAAAACACGACGTTTTCACTGCTAAACGCACATTTTGGCCGACGAAAGCACATTTTCGGTGTCCAAAACACTGTTTTGCTGAAAAAAAAAGCTTTTTAGCCCAAAAAACTGAAAAATGGCCATTTTGGCTCTCAAAACCAGGTTTTTCGCTGACGGCGTGCCCTGTTTGCTGAAACCCCCACTTTTTGCTCATGAAAATACCTCTTGAGATAAAAACACGACGTTTTGGCGAAAAAAAATGGGGTTTTGGCTGAGAAAAGGTGCTTTTTGGTCAAAAAAACTGTTTTTTTGCTGACAAAATTTGAAATTTGCTGAGAATTTTCTTTTGCTCAAAACACGACGTTTTCACTGCTAAACGCACATTTTGGCCGACGAAAGCACATTTTCGGTGTCCAAAACACTGTTTTGCTGAAACAAAAAGCTTTTTAGCCCAAAAAACTGAAAAATGGCCATTTTGGCTCTCAAAACCAGGTTTTTCGCTGACGGCGTGCCCTGTTTGCTGAAACCCCCACTTTTTGCTCATGAAAATACCTCTTGAGATAAAAACACGACGTTTTGGCGAAAAAAAATGGGGTTTTGGCTGAGAAAAGGTGCTTTTTGGTCAAAAAAACTGTTTTTTGCTGACAAAATTTGAAATTTGCTGAGAATTTTCTTTTGCTCAAAACACGACGTTTTCACTGCTAAACGCACATTTTGGCCGACGAAAGCACATTTTCGGTGTCCAAAACACTGTTTTGCTGAAAAAAAAAAGCTTTTTAGCCCAAAAAACTGAAAAATGGCCATTTTGGCTCTCAAAACCAGGATTTTCGCTGACGGCGTGCCCTGTTTGCTGAAACCCCCACTATTTGCTCATGAAAATACCTCTTGAGATAAAAACACGACGTTTTGGCGAAAAAAAATGGGGTTTTGGCTGAGAAAAGGTGCTTTTTGGTGAAAAAAACTGTTTTTTGCTGACAAAATTGGAAATTTGCTGAGAATTTTCTTTTGCTCAAAACACGACGTTTTCACTGCTAAACGCACATTTTGGCCGACGAAAGCACATTTTCGGTGTCCAAAACACTGTTTTGCTGAAACAAAAAGCTTTTTAGCCCAAAAAACTGAAAAATGGCCATTTTGGCTCTCAAAACCAGGATTTTCGCTGACGGCGTGCCCTGTTTGCTGAAACCCCCACTATTTGCTCATGAAAATACCTCTTGAGATAAAAACACGACGTTTTGGCGAAAAAAAATGGGGTTTTGGCTGAGAAAAGGTGCTTTTTGGTGAAAAAAACTGTTTTTTGCTGACAAAATTGGAAATTTGCTGAGAATTTTCTTTTGCTCAAAACACGACGTTTTCACTGCTAAACGCACATTTTGGCCGACGAAAGCACATTTTCGGTGTCCAAAACACTGTTTTGCTGAAACAAAAAGCTTTTTAGCCCAAAAAACTGAAAAATGGCCATTTTGGCTCTCAAAACCAGGTTTTTCGCTGACGGCGTGCCCTGTTTGCTGAAACCCCCACTTTTTGCTCATGAAAATACCTCTTGAGATAAAAACACGACGTTTTGGCGAAAAAAAATGGGGTTTTGGCTGAGAAAAGGTGCTTTTTGGTCAAAAAAACTGTTTTTTGCTGACAAAATTTGAAATTTGCTGAGAATTTTCTTTTGCTCAAAACACGACGTTTTCACTGCTAAACGCACATTTTGGCCGACGAAAGCACATTTTCGGTGTCCAAAACACTGTTTTGCTGAAAAAAAAGCTTCTTAGCCCAAAAAACTGAAAAATGGCCATTTTGGCTCTCAAAACCAGGTTTTTCGCTGACGGCGTGTCCTGTTTGCTGAAACCCCCACTTTTTGCTCATGAAAATACCTCTTGAGATAAAAACACGACGTTTTGGCGAAAAAAAATGGGGTTTTGGCTGAGAAAAGGTGCTTTTTGGTCAAAAAAACTGTTTTTTTGCTGACAAAATTTGAAATTTGCTGAGAATTTTCTTTTGCTCAAAACACGACGTTTTCACTGCTAAACGCACATTTTGGCCGACGAAAGCACATTTTCGGTGTCCAAAACACTGTTTTGCTGAAAAAAAAAGCTTTTTAGCCCAAAAAACTGAAAAATGGCCATTTTGGCTCTCAAAACCAGGTTTTTCGCTGACGGCGTGCCCTGTTTGCTGAAACCCCCACTTTTTGCTCATGAAAATACCTCTTGAGATAAAAACACGACGTTTTGGCGAAAAAAAATGGGGTTTTGGCTGAGAAAAGGTGCTTTTTGGTCAAAAAAACTGTTTTTTTGCTGACAAAATTTGAAAGTTGCTGAGAATTTTCTTTTGCTCAAAACACGACGTTTTCACTGCTAAACGCACATTTTGGCCGACGAAAGCACATTTTCGGTGTCCAAAACACTGTTTTGCTGAAAAAAAAAGCTTTTTAGCCCAAAAAACTGAAAAATGGCCATTTTGGCTCTCAAAACCAGGTTTTTCGCTGACGGCGTGCCCTGTTTGCTGAAACCCCCACTTTTTGCTCATGAAAATACCTCTTGAGATAAAAACACGACGTTTTGGCGAAAAAAAATGGGGTTTTGGCTGAGAAAAGGTGCTTTTTGGTCAAAAAAACTGTTTTTTGCTGACAAAATTTGAAATTTGCTGAGAATTTTCTTTTGCTCAAAACACGACGTTTTCACTGCTAAACGCACATTTTGGCCGACGAAAGCACATTTTCGGTGTCCAAAACACTGTTTTGCTGAAAAAAAAAGCTTTTTAGCCCAAAAAACTGAAAAATGGCCATTTTGGCTCTCAAAACCAGGATTTTCGCTGACGGCGTGCCCTGTTTGCTGAAACCCCCACTATTTGCTCATGAAAATACCTCTTGAGATAAAAACACGACGTTTTGGCGAAAAAAAATGGGGTTTTGGCTGAGAAAAGGTGCTTTTTGGTCAAAAAAACTGTTTTTTGCTGACAAAATTTGAAATTTGCTGAGAATTTTCTTTTGCTCAAAACACGACGTTTTCACTGCTAAACGCACATTTTGGCCGACGAAAGCACATTTTCGGTGTCCAAAACACTGTTTTGCTGAAGAAAAAAAGCTTTTTAGCCCAAAAAACTGAAAAATGGCCATTTTGGCTCTCAAAACCAGGTTTTTCGCTGACGGCGTGCCCTGTTTCCTGAAACCCCCACTTTTTGCTCATGAAAATACCTCTTGAGATAAAAACACGACGTTTTGGCGAAAAAAAATTGGGTTTTGGCTGAGAAAAGGTGCTTTTTGGTCAAAAAAACTGTTTTTTGCTGACAAAATTGGAAATTTGCTGAGAATTTTCTTTTGCTCAAAACACGACGTTTTCACTGCTAAACGCACATTTTGGCCGACGAAAGCACATTTTCGGTGTCCAAAACACTGTTTTGCTGAAAAAAAAAGCTTTTTAGCCCAAAAAACTGAAAAATGGCCATTTTGGCTCTCAAAACCAGGTTTTTCGCTGACGGCGTGCCCTGTTTCCTGAAACCCCCACTTTTTGCTCATGAAAATACCTCTTGAGTTAAAAACACGACGTTTTGGCGAAAAAAATGGGGTTTTGGCTGAGAAAAGGTGCTTTTTGGTCCAAAAAAACTTTTTTTTGCTGACAAAATTGGAAATTTGCTGAGAATTTTCTTTTGCTCAAAACACGACGTTTTCACTGCTAAACGCACATTTTGGCCGACGAAAGCACATTTTCGGTGTCCAAAACACTGTTTTGCTGAAAAAAAAAGCTTTTTAGCCCAAAAAACTGAAAAATGGCCATTTTGGCTCTCAAAACCAGGTTTTTCGCTGACGGCGTGCCCTGTTTCCTGAAACCCCCACTTTTTGCTCATGAAAATACCTCTTGAGTTAAAAACACGACGTTTTGGCGAAAAAAATGGGGTTTTGGCTGAGAAAAGGTGCTTTTTGGTCCAAAAAAACTTTTTTTTGCTGACAAAATTGGAAATTTGCTGAGAATTTTCTTTTGCTCAAAACACGACGTTTTCACTGCTAAACGCACATTTTGGCCGACGAAAGCACATTTTCGGTGTCCAAAACACTGTTTTGCTGAAAAAAAAAGCTTTTTAGCCCAAAAAACTGAAAAATGGCCATTTTGGCTCTCAAAACCAGGTTTTTCGCTGACGGCGTGCCCTGTTTGCTGAAACCCCCACTTTTTGCTCATGAAAATACCTCTTGAGATAAAAACACGACGTTTTGGCGAAAAAATTGGGGTTTTGGCTGAGAAAAGGTGCTTTTTGGTCAAAAAAACTGTTTTTTGCTGACAAAATTGGAAATTTGCTGAGAATTTTCTTTTGCTCAAAACACGACGTTTTCACTGCTAAACGCACATTTTGGCCGACGAAAGCACATTTTCGGTGACAAAACACTGTTTTGCTGAAAAAAAAAGCTTTTTAGCCCAAAAAACTGAAAAATGGCCATTTTGGCTCTCAAAACCAGGTTTTTCGCTGACGGCGTGCCCTGTTTGCTGAAACCCCCACATTTTGCTCATGAAAATACCTCTTGAGATAAAAACACGACGTTTTGGCGAAAAAAAATGGGGTTTTGGCTGAGAAAAGGTGCTTTTTGGTCAAAAAAACTGTTTTTTGCTGACAAAATTGGAAATTTGCTGAGAATTTTCTTTTGCTCAAAACACGACGTTTTCACTGCTAAACGCACATTTTGGCCGACGAAAGCACATTTTCGGTGTCCAAAACACTGTTTTGCTGAAAAAAAAGCTTTTTAGCCCAAAAAACTGAAAAATGGCCATTTTGGCACTCAAAACCAGGTTTTTCGCTGACGGCGTGCCCTGTTTGCTGAAACCCCCACATTTTGCTCATGAAAATACCTCTTGAGATAAAAACACGACGTTTTGGCGAAAAAAAATGGGGTTTTGGCTGAGAAAAGGTGCTTTTTGGTCAAAAAAACTGTTTTTTGCTGACAAAATTGGAAATTTGCTGAGAATTTTCTTTTGCTCAAAACACGACGTTTTCACTGCTAAACGCACATTTTGGCCGACGAAAGCACATTTTCGGTGTCCAAAACACTGTTTTGCTAAAAAAAAAGCTTTTTAGCCCAAAAAACTGAAAAATGGCCATTTTGGCACTCAAAACCAGGTTTTTCGCTGACGGCGTGCCCTGTTTGCTGAAACCCCCACTTTTTGCTCATGAAAATACCTCTTGAGATAAAAACACGACGTTTTGGCGAAAAAAATGGGGTTTTGGCTGAGAAAAGGTGCTTTTTGGTCAAAAAAACTGTTTTTTGCTGACAAAATTGGAAATTTGCTGAGAATTTTCTTTTGCTCAAAACACGACGTTTTCACTGCTAAACGCACATTTTGGCCGACGAAAGCACATTTTCGGTGTCCAAAACACTGTTTTGCTGAAAAAAAAAGCTTTTTAGCCCAAAAAACTGAAAAATGGCAATTTTGGCTCTCAAAACCAGGTTTTTCGCTGACGGCGTGCCCTGTTTGCTGAAACCCCCACTTTTTGCTCATGAAAATACCTCTTGAGATAAAAACACGAAACACTGTTTTGCTGAAAAAAAAAGCTTTTTAGTCCATAAAACTGAAAAATGGCCATTTTGGCTCTCAAAACCAGGTTTTTCGCTGACGGCGTGCCCTGTTTCCTGAAACCCCCACTTTTTGCTCATGAAAATACCTCTTGAGATAAAAACACGACGTTTTGGCGAAAAAAAATTGGGTTTTGGCTGAGAAAAGGTGCTTTTTGGTCAAAAAAAATGTTTTTTGCTGACAAAATTGGAAATTTGCTGAGAATTTTCTTTTGCTCAAAACACGACGTTTTCACTGCTAAACGCACATTTTGGCCGACGAAAGCACATTTTCGGTGTCCAAAACACTGTTTTGCTGAAAAAAAAAGCTTTTTAGCCCAAAAAACTGAAAAATGGCCATTTTGGCTCTCAAAACCAGGTTTTTCGCTGACGGCGTGCCCTGTTTCCTGAAACCCCCACTTTTTGCTCATGAAAATACCTCTTGAGTTAAAAACACGACGTTTTGGCGAAAAAAATGGGGTTTTGGCTGAGAAAAGGTGCTTTTTGGTCCAAAAAAACTTTTTTTTGCTGACAAAATTGGAAATTTGCTGAGAATTTTCTTTTGCTCAAAACACGACGTTTTCACTGCTAAACGCACATTTTGGCCGACGAAAGCACATTTTCGGTGTCCAAAACACTGTTTTGCTGAAAAAAAAAGCTTTTTAGCCCAAAAAACTGAAAAATGGCCATTTTGGCTCTCAAAACCAGGTTTTTCGCTGACGGCGTGCCCTGTTTGCTGAAACCCCCACTTTTTGCTCATGAAAATACCTCTTGAGATAAAAACACGACGTTTTGGCGAAAAAATTGGGGTTTTGGCTGAGAAAAGGTGCTTTTTGGTCAAAAAAACTGTTTTTTGCTGACAAAATTGGAAATTTGCTGAGAATTTTCTTTTGCTCAAAACACGACGTTTTCACTGCTAAACGCACATTTTGGCCGACGAAAGCACATTTTCGGTGTACAAAACACTGTTTTGCTGAAAAAAAAAGCTTTTTAGCCCAAAAAACTGAAAAATGGCCATTTTGGCTCTCAAAACCAGGTTTTTCGCTGACGGCGTGCCCTGTTTGCTGAAACCCCCACATTTTGCTCATGAAAATACCTCTTGAGATAAAAACACGACGTTTTGGCGAAAAAAAATGGGGTTTTGGCTGAGAAAAGGTGCTTTTTGGTCAAAAAAACTGTTTTTTGCTGACAAAATTGGAAATTTGCTGAGAATTTTCTTTTGCTCAAAACACGACGTTTTCACTGCTAAACGCACATTTTGGCCGACGAAAGCACATTTTCGGTGTCCAAAACACTGTTTTGCTGAAAAAAAAGCTTTTTAGCCCAAAAAACTGAAAAATGGCCATTTTGGCTCTCAAAACCAGGTTTTTCGCTGACGGCGTGCCCTGTTTGCTGAAACCCCCACTTTTTGCTCATGAAAATACCTCTTGAGATAAAAACACGACGTTTTGGCGAAAAAAATGGGGTTTTGGCTGAGAAAAGGTGCTTTTTGGTCAAAAAAACTGTTTTTTGCTGACAAAATTGGAAATTTGCTGAGAATTTTCTTTTGCTCAAAACACGACGTTTTCACTGCTAAACGCACATTTTGGCCGACGAAAGCACATTTTCGGTGTCCAAAACACTGTTTTGCTGAAAAAAAAGCTTTTTAGCCCAAAAAACTGAAAAATGGCCATTTTGGCTCTCAAAACCAGGTTTTTCGCTGACGGCGTGCCCTGTTTGCTGAAACCCCCACTTTTTGCTCATGAAAATACCTCTTGAGATAAAAACACGACGTTTTGGCGAAAAAATTGGGGTTTTGGCTGAGAAAAGGTGCTTTTTGGTCAAAAAAACTGTTTTTTGCTGACAAAATTGGAAATTTGCTGAGAATTTTCTTTTGCTCAAAACACGACGTTTTCACTGCTAAACGCACATTTTGGCCGACGAAAGCACATTTTCGGTGTACAAAACACTGTTTTGCTGAAAAAAAAAGCTTTTTAGCCCAAAAAACTGAAAAATGGCCATTTTGGCTCTCAAAACCAGGTTTTTCGCTGACGGCGTGCCCTGTTTGCTGAAACCCCCACATTTTGCTCATGAAAATACCTCTTGAGATAAAAACACGACGTTTTGGCGAAAAAAAATGGGGTTTTGGCTGAGAAAAGGTGCTTTTTGGTCAAAAAAACTGTTTTTTGCTGACAAAATTGGAAATTTGCTGAGAATTTTCTTTTGCTCAAAACACGACGTTTTCACTGCTAAACGCACATTTTGGCCGACGAAAGCACATTTTCGGTGTCCAAAACACTGTTTTGCTGAAAAAAAAGCTTTTTAGCCCAAAAAACTGAAAAATGGCCATTTTGGCTCTCAAAACCAGGTTTTTCGCTGACGGCGTGCCCTGTTTGCTGAAACCCCCACTTTTTGCTCATGAAAATACCTCTTGAGATAAAAACACGACGTTTTGGCGAAAAAAATGGGGTTTTGGCTGAGAAAAGGTGCTTTTTGGTCAAAAAAACTGTTTTTTGCTGACAAAATTGGAAATTTGCTGAGAATTTTCTTTTGCTCAAAACACGACGTTTTCACTGCTAAACGCACATTTTGGCCGACGAAAGCACATTTTCGGTGTCCAAAACACTGTTTTGCTGAAAAAAAAGCTTTTTAGCCCAAAAAACTGAAAAATGGCCATTTTGGCTCTCAAAACCAGGTTTTTCGCTGACGGCGTGCCCTGTTTGCTGAAACCCCCACTTTTTGCTCATGAAAATACCTCTTGAGATAAAAACACGACGTTTTGGCGAAAAAAATGGGGTTTTGGCTGAGAAAAGGTGCTTTTTGGTCAAAAAAACTGTTTTTTGCTGACAAAATTGGAAATTTGCTGAGAATTTTCTTTTGCTCAAAACACGACGTTTTCACTGCTAAACGCACATTTTGGCCGACGAAAGCACATTTTCGGTGTCCAAAACACTGTTTTGCTGAAAAAAAAAGCTTTTTAGCCCAAAAAACTGAAAAATGGCCATTTTGGCTCTCAAAACCAGGTTTTTCGCTGACGGCGTGCCCTGTTTGCTGAAACCCCCACTTTTTGCTCATGAAAATACCTCTTGAGATAAAAACACGAAACACTGTTTTGCTGAAAAAAAAAGCTTTTTAGTCCATAAAACTGAAAAATGGCCATTTTGGCTCTCAAAACCAGGATTTTCGCTGACGGCGTGCCCTGTTTGCTGAAACCCCCACTTTTTGCTCATGAAAATACCTCTTGAGATAAAAACACGACGTTTTGGCGAAAAAAAATGGGGTTTTGGCTGAGAAAAGGTGCTTTTTGGTCAAAAAAACTGTTTTTTGCTGACAAAATTTGAAATTTGCTGAGATTTTTCTTTTGCTCAAAACACGAAGTTTTCACTGCTAAACGCACATTTTGGCCGACGAAAGCACATTTTCGGTGTCCAAAACACTGTTTTGCTGAAACAAAAAGCTTTTTAGCCCAAAAAACTGAAAAATGGCCATTTTGGCTCTCAAAACCAGGTTTTTCGCTGACGGCGTGCCCTGTTTGCTGAAACCCCCACTTTTTGCTCATGAAAATACCTTTTGAGATAAAAACACGAAACA
Organism: Anthopleura xanthogrammica; assembly: GCA_964019055.1. Lineage (NCBI taxonomy): Eukaryota > Metazoa > Cnidaria > Anthozoa > Actiniaria > Actiniidae > Anthopleura > Anthopleura xanthogrammica. The sequence goes on along the minus strand of OZ025208.1, from coordinate 3,350,940 downwards.
CTGTTTCGCTGAAAAAAAAAGCTTTTTAGCCCAAAAAACTGAAAAATGGCCATTTTGGCTCTCAAAACCAGGTTTTTCGCTGACGGCGTGCCCTGTTTGCTGAAACCCCCACTTTTTGCTCATGAAAATACCTCTTGAGATAAAAACACGACGTTTTGGCGAAAAAAAATGGGGTTTTGGCTGAGAAAAGGTGCTTTTTGGTCAAAAAAACTGTTTTTTGCTGACAAAATTTGAAATTTGCTGAGAATTTTCTTTTGCTCAAAACACGACGTTTTCACTGCTAAACGCACATTTTGGCCGACGAAAGCACATTTTCGGTGTCCAAAACACTGTTTTGCTGAAAAAAAAAGCCTTTTAGCCCAAAAAACTGAAAAATGGCCATTTTGGCTCTCAAAACCAGGATTTTCGCTGACGGCGTGCCCTGTTTGCTGAAACCCCCACTTTTTGCTCATCAAAATACCTCTTGAGATAAAAACACGACGTTTTGGCGAAAAAAAATGGGGTTTTGGCTGAGAAAAGGTGCTTTTTGGTCAAAAAAACTGTTTTTTGCTGACAAAATTTGAAATTTGCTGAGATTTTTCTTTTGCTCAAAACACGAAGTTTTCACTGCTAAACGCACATTTTGGCCGACGAAAGCACATTTTCGGTGTCCAAAACACTGTTTTGCTGAAACAAAAAGCTTTTTAGCCCAAAAAACTGAAAAATGGCCATTTTGGCTCTCAAAACCAGGTTTTTCGCTGACGGCGTGCCCTGTTTGCTGAAACCCCCACTTTTTGCTCATGAAAATACCTTTTGAGATAAAAACACGAAACACTGTTTCGCTGAAAAAAAAAGCTTTTTAGCCCAAAAAACTGAAAAATGGCCATTTTGGCTCTCAAAACCAGGTTTTTCGCTGACGGCGTGCCCTGTTTGCTGAAACCCCCACTTTTTGCTCATGAAAATACCTCTTGAGATAAAAACACGACGTTTTGGCGAAAAAAAATGGGGTTTTGGCTGAGAAAAGGTGCTTTTTGGTCAAAAAAACTGTTTTTTGCTGACAAAATTTGAAATTTGCTGAGAATTTTCTTTTGCTCAAAACACGACGTTTTCACTGCTAAACGCACATTTTGGCCGACGAAAGCACATTTTCGGTGTCCAAAACACTGTTTTGCTGAAAAAAAAAGCCTTTTAGCCCAAAAAACTGAAAAATGGCCATTTTGGCTCTCAAAACCAGGTTTTTCGCTGACGGCGTGCCCTGTTTCCTGAAACCCCCACTTTTTGCTCATGAAAATACCTCTTGAGATAAAAACACGACGTTTTGGCGAAAAAAAAAAAGGGGTTTTGGCTGAGAAAAGGTGCTTTTTGGTCAAAAAAACTGTTTTTTGCTGACAAAATTGAAAATTTGCTGAGAATTTTCTTTGTCTCAAAACACGACGTTTTCACTGCTAAACGCACATTTTGGCCGACGAAAGCACATTTTCGGTGTCCAAAACACTGTTTTGCTGAAAGAAAAAAGCTTTTTAGCCCAAAAAACTGAAAAATGGCCATTTTGGCTCTCAAAACCAGGTTTTTCGCTGACGGCGTGCCCTGTTTGCTGAAACCCCCACTTTTTGCTCATGAAAATACCTCTTGAGATAAAAACACGACGTTTTGGCGAAAAAAAATGGGGTTTTGGCTGAGAAAAGGTGCTTTTTGGTCAAAAAAACTGTTTTTTGCTGACAAAATTTGAAATTTGCTGAGAATTTTCTTTTGCTCAAAACACGACGTTTTCACTGCTAAACGCACATTTTGGCCGACGAAAGCACATTTTCGGTGTCCAAAACACTGTTTTGCTGAAACAAAAAGCCTTTTAGCCCAAAAAACTGAAAAATGGCCATTTTGGCTCTCAAAACCAGGTTTTTCGCTGACGGCGTGCCCTGTTTGCTGAAACCCCCACTTTTTGCTCATGAAAATACCTCTTGAGATAAAAACACGACGTTTTGGCGAAAAAAAATGGGGTTTTGGCTGAGAAAAGGTGCTTTTTGGTCAAAAAAACTGTTTTTTGCTGACAAAATTTGAAATTTGCTGAGAATTTTCTTTTGCTCAAAACACGACGTTTTCACTGCTAAACGCACATTTTGGCCGACGAAAGCACATTTTCGGTGTCCAAAACACTGTTTTGCTGAAACAAAAAGCCTTTTAGCCCAAAAAACTGAAAAATGGCCATTTTGGCTCTCAAAACCAGGTTTTTCGCTGACGGCGTGCCCTGTTTGCTGAAACCCCCACTTTTTGCTCATGAAAATACCTCTTGAGATAAAAACACGACGTTTTGGCGAAAAAAAATGGGGTTTTGGCTGAGAAAAGGTGCTTTTTGGTCAAAAAACTGTTTTTTGCTGACAAAATTTGAAATTTGCTGAGAATTTTCTTTTGCTCAAAACACGACGTTTTCACTGCTAAACGCACATTTTGGCCGACGAAAGCACATTTTCGGTGTCCAAAACACTGTTTTGCTGAAAAAAAAAGCCTTTTAGCCCAAAAAACTGAAAAATGGCCATTTTGGCTCTCAAAACCAGGTTTTTCGCTGACGGCGTGCCCTGTTTCCTGAAACCCCCACTTTTTGCTCATGAAAATACCTCTTGAGATAAAAACACGACGTTTTGGCGAGAAAAAAAAAGGGGTTTTGGCTGAGAAAAGGTGCTTTTTGGTCAAAAAAACTGTTTTTTGCTGACAAAATTGGAAATTTGCTGAGAATTTTCTTTTGCTCAAAACACGACGTTTTCACTGCTAAACGCACATTTTGGCCGACGAAAGCACATTTTCGGTGTCCAAAACACTGTTTTGCTGAAAAAAAAAGCCTTTTAGCCCAAAAAACTGAAAAATGGCCATTTTGGCTCTCAAAACCAGGTTTTTCGCTGACGGCGTGCCCTGTTTCCTGAAACCCCCACTTTTTGCTCATGAAAATACCTCTTGAGATAAAAACACGACGTTTTGGCGAGAAAAAAAAAGGGGTTTTGGCTGAGAAAAGGTGCTTTTTGGTCAAAAAAACTGTTTTTTGCTGACAAAATTGGAAATTTGCTGAGAATTTTCTTTTGCTCAAAACACGACGTTTTCACTGCTAAACGCACATTTTGGCCGACGAAAGCACATTTTCGGTGTCCAAAACACTGTTTTGCTGAAAAAAAAAGCCTTTTAGCCCAAAAAACTGAAAAATGGCCATTTTGGCTCTCAAAACCAGGTTTTTCGCTGACGGCGTGCCCTGTTTCCTGAAACCCCCACTTTTTGCTCATGAAAATACCTCTTGAGATAAAAACACGACGTTTTGGCGAAAAAAAAAAAGGGGTTTTGGCTGAGAAAAGGTGCTTTTTGGTCAAAAAAACTGTTTTTTGCTGACAAAATTGGAAATTTGCTGAGAATTTTCTTTTGCTCAAAACACGACGTTTTCACTGCTAAACGCACATTTTGGCCGACGAAAGCACATTTTCGGTGTCCAAAACACTGTTTTGCTGAAAGAAAAAAGCTTTTTAGCCCAAAAAACTGAAAAATGGCCATTTTGGCTCTCAAAACCAGGTTTTTCGCTGACGGCGTGCCCTGTTTGCTGAAACCCCCACTTTTTGCTCATGAAAATACCTCTTGAGATAAAAACACGACGTTTTGGCGAAAAAAAATGGGGTTTTGGCTGAGAAAAGGTGCTTTTTGGTCAAAAAAACTGTTTTTTGCTGACAAAATTTGAAATTTGCTGAGAATTTTCTTTTGCTCAAAACACGACGTTTTCACTGCTAAACGCACATTTTGGCCGACGAAAGCACATTTTCGGTGTCCAAAACACTGTTTTGCTGAAAGAAAAAAGCTTTTTAGCCCAAAAAACTGAAAAATGGCCATTTTGGCTCTCAAAACCAGGTTTTTCGCTGACGGCGTGCCCTGTTTGCTGAAACCCCCACTTTTTGCTCATGAAAATACCTCTTGAGATAAAAACACGACGTTTTGGCGAAAAAAAATGGGGTTTTGGCTGAGAAAAGGTGCTTTTTGGTCAAAAAAACTGTTTTTTGCTGACAAAATTTGAAATTTGCTGAGAATTTTCTTTTGCTCAAAACACGACGTTTTCACTGCTAAACGCACATTTTGGCCGACGAAAGCACATTTTCGGTGTCCAAAACACTGTTTTGCTGAAAAAAAAGCCTTTTAGCCCAAAAAAATGAAAAATGGCCATTTTGGCTCTCAAAACCAGGTTTTTCGCTGACGGCGTGCCCTGTTTCCTGAAACCCCCACTTTTTGCTCATGAAAATACCTCTTGAGATAAAAACACGACGTTTTGGCGAAAAAAAAAAAGGGGTTTTGGCTGAGAAAAGGTGCTTTTTGGTCAAAAAAACTGTTTTTTGCTGACAAAATTGGAAATTTGCTGAGAATTTTCTTTTGCTCAAAACACGACGTTTTCACTGCTAAACGCACATTTTGGCCGACGAAAGCACATTTTCGGTGTCCAAAACACTGTTTTGCTGAAAAAAAAAGCCTTTTAGCCCAAAAAACTGAAAAATGGCCATTTTGGCTCTCAAAACCAGGTTTTTCGCTGACGGCGTGCCCTGTTTCCTGAAACCCCCACTTTTTGCTCATGAAAATACCTCTTGAGATAAAAACACGACGTTTTGGCGAAAAAAAAAAAGGGGTTTTGGCTGAGAAAAGGTGCTTTTTGGTCAAAAAAACTGTTTTTTGCTGACAAAATTGGAAATTTGCTGAGAATTTTCTTTTGCTCAAAACACGACGTTTTCACTGCTAAACGCACATTTTGGCCGACGAAAGCACATTTTCGGTGTCCAAAACACTGTTTTGCTGAAAGAAAAAAGCTTTTTAGCCCAAAAAACTGAAAAATGGCCATTTTGGCTCTCAAAACCAGGTTTTTCGCTGACGGCGTGCCCTGTTTGCTGAAACCCCCACTTTTTGCTCATGAAAATACCTCTTGAGATAAAAACACGACGTTTTGGCGAAAAAAAATGGGGTTTTGGCTGAGAAAAGGTGCTTTTTGGTCAAAAAAACTGTTTTTTGCTGACAAAATTTGAAATTTGCTGAGAATTTTCTTTTGCTCAAAACACGACGTTTTCACTGCTAAACGCACATTTTGGCCGACGAAAGCACATTTTCGGTGTCCAAAACACTGTTTTGCTGAAAAAAAAGCCTTTTAGCCCAAAAAACTGAAAAATGGCCATTTTGGCTCTCAAAACCAGGTTTTTCGCTGACGGCGTGCCCTGTTTCCTGAAACCCCCACTTTTTGCTCATGAAAATACCTCTTGAGATAAAAACACGACGTTTTGGCGAAAAAAAATGGGGTTTTGGCCGAGAAAAGGTGCTTTTTGGTCCAAAAAACTGTTTTTTGCTGACAAAATTTGAAATTTGCTGAGAATTTTCTTTTGCTCAAAACACGACGTTTTCACTGCTAAACGCACATTTTGGCCGACGAAAGCACATTTTCGGTGTCCAAAACACTGTTTTGCTGAAACCAAAAAGCTTTTTAGCCCAAAAAACTGAAAAATGGCCATTTTGGCTCTCAAAACCAGGTTTTTCGCTGACGGCGTGCCCTGTTTGCTGAAACCCCCACTTTTTGCTCATGAAAATACCTCTTGAGATAAAAACACGACGTTTTGGCGAAAAAAAATGGGGTTTTGGCTGAGAAAAGGTGCTTTTTGGTCAAAAAAAGTGTTTTTTGCTGACAAAATTTGAAATTTGCTGAGAATTTTCTTTTGCTCAAAACACGACGTTTTCACTGCTAAACGCACATTTTGGCCGACGAAAGCACATTTTCGGTGTCCAAAACACTGTTTTGCTTGGAAAAAAAAGCTTTTTAGCCCAAAAAACTGAAAAATGGCCATTTTGGCTCTCAAAACCAGGTTTTTCGCTGACGGCGTGCCCTGTTTGCTGAAACCCCCACTTTTTGCTCATGAAAATACCTCTTGAGATAAAAACACGACGTTTTGGCGAAAAAAAATGGGGTTTTGGCTGAGAAAAGGTGCTTTTTGGTCAAAAAAACTGTTTTTTGCTGACAAAATTTGAAATTTGCTGAGATTTTTCTTTTGCTCAAAACACGACGTTTTCACTGCTAAACGCACATTTTGGCCGACGAAAGCACATTTTCGGTGTCCAAAACACTGTTTTGCTGAAAAAAAAAGCTTTTTAGCCCAAAAAACTGAAAAATGGCCATTTTGGCTCTCAAAATCAGGTTTTTCGCTGACGGCGTGCCCTGTTTGCTGAAACCCCCACTTTTTGCTCATGAAAATACCTCTTGAGATAAAAACACGACGTTTTGGCGAAAAAAAATGGGGTTTTGGCCGAGAAAAGGTGCTTTTTGGTCCAAAAAACTGTTTTTTGCTGACAAAATTTGAAATTTGCTGAGAATTTTCTTTTGCTCAAAACACGACGTTTTCACTGCTAAACGCACATTTTGGCCGACGAAAGCACATTTTCGGTGTCCAAAACACTGTTTTGCTGAAACAAAAAGCTTTTTAGCCCAAAAAACTGAAAAATGGCCATTTTGGCTCTCAAAACCAGGTTTTTCGCTGACGGCGTGCCCTGTTTGCTGAAACCCCCACTTTTTGCTCATGAAAATACCTCTTGAGATAAAAACACGACGTTTTGGAGAAAAAAAATGGGGTTTTGGCTGAGAAAAGGTGCTTTTTGGTCAAAAAAACTGTTTTTTGCTGACAAAATTTGAAATTTGCTGAGAATTTTCTTTTGCTCAAAACACGACGTTTTCACTGCTAAACGCACATTTTGGCCGACGAAAGCACATTTTCGGTGTCCAAAACACTGTTTTGCTTGGAAAAAAAAGCTTTTTAGCCCAAAAAACTGAAAAATGGCCATTTTGGCTCTCAAAACCAGGTTTTTCGCTGACGGCGTGCCCTGTTTGCTGAAACCCCCACTTTTTGCTCATGAAAATACCTCTTGAGATAAAAACACGACGTTTTGGCGAAAACAAATGGGGTTTTGGCTGAGAAAAGGTGCTTTTTGGTCAAAAAAACTGTTTTTTGCTGACAAAATTTGAAATTTGCTGAGAATTTTCTTTTGCTCAAAACACGACGTTTTCACTGCTAAACGCACATTTTGGCCGACGAAAGCACATTTTCGGTGTCCAAAACACTGTTTTGCTGAAAAAAAAAGCTTTTTAGCCCAAAAAACTGAAAAATGGCCATTTTGGCTCTCAAAACCAGGTTTTTCGCTGACGGCGTGCCCTGTTTGCTGAAACCCCCACTTTTTGCTCATGAAAATACCTCTTGAGATAAAAACACGACGTTTTGGAGAAAAAAAAATGGGGTTTTGGCTGAGAAAAGGTGCTTTTTGGTCAAAAAAACTGTTTTTTGTTGACAAAATTTGAAATTTGCTGAGAATTTTCTTTTGCTCAAAACACGACGTGTTCACTGCTAAACGCACATTTTGGCCGACGAAAGCACATTTTCGGTGTCCAAAACACGGTTTTGCAGAAGAAAAAAAAAGCTTTTTAGCCCAAAAAACTGAAAAATGGCCATTTTGGCTCTCAAAACCAGATTTTTCGCTGACGGCGTGCCCTGTTTGCTGAAACCCCCACTTTTTGCTCATGAAAATACCTCTTGAGATAAAAACACGACGTTTTGGCGAAAAAAAATGGGGTTTTGGCTGAGAAAAGGTGCTTTTTGGTCAAAAAAACTGTTTTTTGCTGACAAAATTTGAAATTTGCTGAGAATTTTCTTTTGCTCAAAACACGACGTTTTCACTGCTAAACGCACATTTTGGCGGACGAAAGCACATTTTCGGTGTCCAAAACACTGTTTTGCTGAAAAAAAAAGCTTTTTAGCCCAAAAAACTGAAAAATGGCCATTTTGGCTCTCAAAACCAGGTTTTTCGCTGACGGCGTGCCCTGTTTGCTGAAACCCCCACTTTTTGCTCATGAAAATACCTCTTGAGATAAAAACACGACGTTTTGGCGAAAAAAAATGGGGTTTTGGCTGAGAAAAGGTGCTTTTTGGTCAAAAAAACTGTTTTTTGTTGACAAAATTTGAAATTTGCTGAGAATTTTCTTTTGCTCAAAACACGACGTGTTCACTGCTAAACTCACATTTTGGCCGACGAAAGCACATTTTCGGTGTCCAAAACACGGTTTTGCAGAAAAAAAAAAAGCTTTTTAGCCAAAAAAAACTGAAAAATGACCATTTTGGCTCTCAAAACCAGATTTTTCGCTGACGGCGTGCCCTGTTTGCTGAAACCCCCACTTATTGCTCATGAAAATACCTCTTGAGATAAAAACACGACGTTTTGGCGAAAAAAAATGGGGTTTTGGCTGAGAAAAGGTGCTTTTTGGTCAAAAAAACTGTTTTTTGTTGACAAAATTTGAAATTTGCTGAGAATTTTCTTTTGCTCAAAACACGAGGTTTTCACTGCTAAACGCACATTTTGGCCGACGAAAGCACATTTTCGGTGTCCAAAACACTGTTTTGCTGAAACAAAAAGCTTTTTAACCCAAAAAACTGAAAAATGGCCATTTTGGCTCTCAAAACCAGGTTTTTCGCTGACGGCGTGCCCTGTTTGCTGAAACCCCCACTTTTTGCTCATGAAAATACCTCTTGAGATAAAAACACGACGTTTTGGCGAAAAAAAATGGGGTTTTGGCTGAGAAAAGGTGCTTTTTGGTCAAAAAAACTGTTTTTTGCTGACAAAATTTGAAATTTGCTGAGAATTTTCTTTTGCTCAAAACACGACGTTTTCACTGCTAAACGCACATTTTGGCCGACGAAAGCACATTTTCGGTGTCCAAAACACTGTTTTGCTGAAAAAAAAAGCCTTTTAGCCCAAAAAACTGAAAAATGGCCATTTTGGCTCTCAAAACCAGGTTTTTCGCTGACGGCGTGCCCTGTTTCCTGAAACCCCCACTTTTTGCTCATGAAAATACCTCTTGAGATAAAAACACGACGTTTTGGCGAAAAAAAAAAAGGGGTTTTGGCTGAGAAAAGGTGCTTTTTGGTCAAAAAAACTGTTTTTTGCTGACAAAATTGGAAATTTGCTGAGAATTTTCTTTTGCTCAAAACACGACGTTTTCACTGCTAAACGCACATTTTGGCCGACGAAAGCACATTTTCGGTGTCCAAAACACTGTTTTGCTGAAAGAAAAAAGCTTTTTAGCCCAAAAAACTGAAAAATGGCCATTTTGGCTCTCAAAACCAGGTTTTTCGCTGACGGCGTGCCCTGTTTGCTGAAACCCCCACTTTTTGCTCATGAAAATACCTCTTGAGATAAAAACACGACGTTTTGGCGAAAAAAAATGGGGTTTTGGCTGAGAAAAGGTGCTTTTTGGTCAAAAAAACTGTTTTTTGCTGACAAAATTTGAAATTTGCTGAGAATTTTCTTTTGCTCAAAACACGACGTTTTCACTGCTAAACGCACATTTTGGCCGACGAAAGCACATTTTCGGTGTCCAAAACATTGTTTTGCTGAAAAAAAAAAAGCTTTTTAGCCCAAAAAACTGAAAAATGGCAATTTTGGCTCTCAAAACCAGGTTTTTCGCTGACGGCGTGCCCTGTTTGCTGAAACCCCCACTTTTTGCTCATGAAAATACCTCTTGAGATAAAAACACGACGTTTTGGCGAAAAAAAATGGGGTTTTGGCTGAGAAAAGGTGCTTTTTGGTCAAAAAAACTGTTTTTTGCTGACAAAATTTGAAATTTGCTGAGAATTTTCTTTTCCTCAAAACACGAAGTTTTCACTGCTAAACGCACATTTTGGCCGACGAAAGCACATTTTTGGTGTCCAAAACACTGTTTTGCTGAAACAAAAAGCTTTTTAGCCCAAAAAACTGAAAAATGGCCATTTTGGCTCTCAAAACCAGGTTTTTCGCTGACGGCGTGCCCTGTTTGCTGAAACCCCCACTTTTTGCTCATGAAAATACCTCTTGAGATAAAAACACGACGTTTTGGCGAAAAAAAATGGGGTTTTGGCTGAGAAAAGGTGCTTTTTGGTCAAAAAAACTGTTTTTTGCTGACAAAATTTGAAATTTGCTGAGAATTTTCTTTTGCTCAAAACACGACGTTTTCACTGCTAAACGCACATTTTGGCCGACGAAAGCACATTTTCGGTGTCCAAAACACTGTTTTGCTGGAAAAAAAAGCTTTTTAGCCCAAAAAACTGAAAAATGGCCATTTTGGCTCTCAAAACCAGGTTTTTCGCTGATGGTGTGCCCTGTTTACTGAAACCCCCACTTTTTGCTCATGAAAATACCTCTTGAGATAAAAACACGACGTTTTGGCGAAAAAAAAATGGGGTTTTGGCTGAGAAAAGGTGCTTTTTGGTCAAAAAAACTGTTTTTTTCTGACAAAATTTGAAATTTGCTGAAAATTTTCTTTTGCTCAAAACACAACGTTTTCACTGCTAAACGCACATTTTGGCCGACGAAAGCACATTTTCGGTTTCCAAAACACTGTTTTGCTGGAGAAAAAAAGCTTTTTAGCCCAAAAAACTGAAAAATGGCCATTTTGGCTCTCAAAACCAGGTTTTTCGCTGACGGCGTGCCCTGTTTGCTGAAACCCCCACTTTTTGCTCATGAAAATACCTCTTGATATAAAAACACGACGTTTTGGCGAAAAAAAAAATGGGGTTTTGGCTGAGAAAAGGTGCTTTTTGGTCAAAAAAACTGTTTTTTGCTGACAAAATTTGAAATTTGCTGAGAATTTTCTTTTGCTCAAAACACGACGTTTTCACTGCTAAACGCACATTTTGGCCGACGAAAGCACATTTTCGGTGTCCAAAACACTGTTTTGCTGAAGAAAAAAAAAGCTTTTTAGCCCAAAAAACTGAAAAATGGCCATTTTGGCTCTCAAAACCAGGTTTTTCGCTGACGGCGTGCCCTGTTTGCTGAAACCCCCACTTTTTGCTCATGAAAATACCTCTTGAGATAAAAACACGACGTTTTGGCGAAAAAAAATGGGGTTTTGGCTGAGAAAAGGTGCTTTTTGGTCAAAAAAACTGTTTTTTGCTGACAAAATTTGAAATTTGCTGAGAATTTTCTTTTGCTCAAAACACGACGTTTTCACTGCTAAACGCACATTTTGGCCGACGAAAGCACATTTTCGGTGTCCAAAACACTGTTTTGCTGAAACAAAAAGCTTTTTAGCCCAAAAAACTGAAAAATGGCCATTTTGGCTCTCAAAACCAGGTTTTTCGCTGACGGCGTGCCCTGTTTGCTGAAACCCCCACTTTTTGCTCATGAAAATACCTCTTGAGATAAAAACACGACGTTTTGGCGAAAAAAAATGGGGTTTTGGCTGAGAAAAGGTGCTTTTTGGTCAAAAAAACTGTTTTTTGCTGACAAAATTTGAAATTTGCTGAGAATTTTCTTTTGCTCAAAACACGACGTTTTCACTGCTAAACGCACATTTTGGCCGACGAAAGCACATTTTCGGTGTCCAAAACACTGTTTTGCTGAAGAAAAAAAAAGCTTTTTAGCCCAAAAAACTGAAAAATGGCCATTTTGGCTCTCAAAACCAGGTTTTTCGCTGACGGCGTGCCCTGTTTGCTGAAACCCCCACTTTTTGCTCATGAAAATACCTCTTGAGATACAAACACGACGTTTTGGCGAAAAAAAATGGGGTTTTGGCTGAGAAAAGGTGCTTTTTGGTCAAAAAAACTGTTTTTTGCTGACAAAATTTGAAATTTGCTGAGAATTTTCTTTTGCTCAAAACACGACGTTTTCACTGCTAAATGCACATTTTGGCCGACGAAAGCACATTTTCGGTCTCCAAAACACTGTTTTGCTGGAAAAAAAAGCTTTTTAGCCCAAAAAACTGAAAAATGGCCATTTTGGCTCTCAAAACCAGGTTTTTCGCTGACGGCGTGCCCTGTTTGCTGAAACCCCCACTTTTTGCTCATGAAAATACCTCTTGAGATAAAAACACGACGTTTTGGCGAAAAAAAATGGGGTTTTGGCTGAGAAAAGGTGCTTTTTGGTCAAAAAAACTGTTTTTTGCTGACAAAATTTGAAATTTGCTGAGAATTTTCTTTTGCTCAAAACACGACGTTTTCACTGCTAAATGCACATTTTGGCCGACGAAAGCACATTTTCGGTGTCCAAAACACTGTTTTGCTGGAAAAAAAAGCTTTTTAGCCCAAAAAACTGAAAAATGGCCATTTTGGCTCTCAAAACCAGGTTTTTCGCTGACGGCGTGCCCTGTTTGCTGAAACCCCCACTTTTTGCTCATGAAAATACCTCTTGAGATAAAAACACGACGTTTTGGCGAAAAAAAATGGGGTTTTGGCTGAGAAAAGGTGCTTTTTGGTCAAAAAAACTGTTTTTTGCTGACAAAATTTGAAATTTGCTGAGAATTTTCTTTTGCTCAAAACACGACGTTTTCACTGCTAAACGCACATTTTGGCCGACGAAAGCACATTTTCGGTGTCCAAAACACTGTTTTGCTTGGAAAAAAAAGCTTTTTAGCCCAAAAAACTGAAAAATGGCCATTTTGGCTCTCAAAACCAGGTTTTTCGCTGACGGCGTGCCCTGTTTGCTGAAACCCCCACTTTTTGCTCATGAAAATACCTCTTGAGATAAAAACACGACGTTTTGGCGAAAAAAAAATGGGGTTTTGGCTGAGAAAAGGTGCTTTTTGGTCAAAAAAACTGTTTTTTGCTGACAAAATTTGAAATTTGCTGAGAATTTTCTTTTGCTCAAAACACGACGTTTTCACTGCTAAACGCACATTTTGGCCGACGAAAGCACATTTTCGGTGTCCAAAACACTGTTTTGCTGAAAAAAAAAGCTTTTTAGCCCAAAAAACTGAAAAATGGCCATTTTGGCTCTCAAAACCAAGTTTTTCGCTGACAGCGTGCCCTGTTTGCTGAAACCCCCACTTTTTGCTCATGAAAATACCTCTTGAGATAAAAACACGACGTTTTGGCGAAAAAAAAATGGGGTTTTGGCTGAGAAAAGGTGCTTTTTGGTCAAAAAAACTGTTTTTTGCTGACAAAATTTGAAATTTGCTGAGAATTTTCTTTTGCTCAAAACACGACGTTTTCACTGCTAAATGCACATTTTGGCCGACGAAAGCACATTTTCGGTCTCCAAAACACTGTTTTGCTGGAAAAAAAAGCTTTTTAGCCCAAAAAACTGAAAAATGGCCATTTTGGCTCTCAAAACCAGGTTTTTCGCTGACGGCGTGCCCTGTTTGCTGAAACCCCCACTTTTTGCTCATGAAAATACCTCTTGAGATAAAAACACGACGTTTTGGCGAAAAAAAATGGGGTTTTGGCTGAGAAAAGGTGCTTTTTGGTCAAAAAAACTGTTTTTTGCTGACAAAATTTGAAATTTGCTGAGAATTTTCTTTTGCTCAAAACACGACGTTTTCACTGCTAAATGCACATTTTGGCCGACGAAAGCACATTTTCGGTGTCCAAAACACTGTTTTGCTGGAAAAAAAAGCTTTTTAGCCCAAAAAACTGAAAAATGGCCATTTTGGCTCTCAAAACCAGGTTTTTCGCTGACGGCGTGCCCTGTTTGCTGAAACCCCCACTTTTTGCTCATGAAAATACCTCTTGAGATAAAAACACGACGTTTTGGCGAAAAAAAATGGGGTTTTGGCTGAGAAAAGGTGCTTTTTGGTCAAAAAAACTGTTTTTTGCTGACAAAATTTGAAATTTGCTGAGAATTTTCTTTTGCTCAAAACACGACGTTTTCACTGCTAAACGCACATTTTGGCCGACGAAAGCACATTTTCGGTGTCCAAAACACTGTTTTGCTTGGAAAAAAAAGCTTTTTAGCCCAAAAAACTGAAAAATGGCCATTTTGGCTCTCAAAACCAGGTTTTTCGCTGACGGCGTGCCCTGTTTGCTGAAACCCCCACTTTTTGCTCATGAAAATACCTCTTGAGATAAAAACACGACGTTTTGGCGAAAAAACAATGGGGTTTTGGCTGAGAAAAGGTGCTTTTTGGTCAAAAAAACTGTTTTTTGCTGAGAAAATTTGAAATTTGCTGAGAATTTTCTTTTGCTCAAAACACGACGTTTTCACTGCTAAACGCACATTTTGGCCGACGAAAGCACATTTTCGGTCTCCAAAACACTGTTTTGCTGAAAAAAAAAGCTTTTTAGCCCAAAAAACTGAAAAATGGCCATTTTGGCTCTCAAAACCAGGTTTTTCGCTGACGGCGTGCCCTGTTTGCTGAAACCCCCACTTTTTGCTCATGAAAATACCTCTTGAGATAAAAACACGACGTTTTGGCGAAAAAAAATGGGGTTTTGGCCGAGAAAAGGTGCTTTTTGGTCCAAAAAACTGTTTTTTGCTGACAAAATTTGAAATTTGCTGAGAATTTTCTTTTGCTCAAAACACGACGTTTTCACTGCTAAACGCACATTTTGGCCAACGAAAGCACATTTTCGGTGTCCAAAACACTGTTTTGCTTGGAAAAAAAAGCTTTTTAGCCCAAAAAACTGAAAAATGGCCATTTTGGCTCTCAAAACCAGGTTTTTCGCTGACGGCGTGCCCTGTTTGCTGAAACCCCCACTTTTTGCTCATGAAAATACCTCTTGAGATAAAAACACGACGTTTTGGCGAAAAAACAATGGGGTTTTGGCTGAGAAAAGGTGCTTTTTGGTCAAAAAAACTGTTTTTTGCTGAGAAAATTTGAAATTTGCTGAGAATTTTCTTTTGCTCAAAACACGACGTTTTCACTGCTAAACGCACATTTTGGCCGACGAAAGCACATTTTCGGTGTCCAAAACACTGTTTTGCTGAAAAAAAAAGCTTTTTAGCCCAAAAAACTGAAAAATGGCCATTTTGGCTCTCAAAACCAGGTTTTTCGCTGACGGCGTGCCCTGTTTGCTGAAACCCCCACTTTTTGCTCATGAAAATACCTCTTGAGATAAAAACACGACGTTTTGGCGAAAAAAAATGGGGTTTTGGCCGAGAAAAGGTGCTTTTTGGTCCAAAAAACTGTTTTTTGCTGACAAAATTTGAAATTTGCTGAGAATTTTCTTTTGCTCAAAACACGACGTTTTCACTGCTAAACGCACATTTTGGCCGACGAAAGCACATTTTCGGTGTCCAAAACACTGTTTTGCTGAAACAAAAAGCTTTTTAGCCCAAAAAACTGAAAAATGGCCATTTTGGCTCTCAAAACCAGGTTTTTCGCTGACGGCGTGCCCTGTTTGCTGAAACCCCCACTTTTTGCTCATGAAAATACCTCTTGAGATAAAAACACGACGTTTTGGCGAAAAAAAATGGGGTTTTGGCTAAGAAAAGGTGCTTTTTGGTCAAAAAAACTGTTTTTTGCTGACAAAATTTGAAATTTGCTGAGAATTTTCTTTTGCTCAAAACACGACGTTTTCACTGCTAAACGCACATTTTGGCCGACGAAAGCACATTTTCGGTGTCCAAAACACTGTTTTGCTGAAAAAAAAAGCTTTTTAGCCCAAAAAACTGAAAAATGGCCATTTTGGCTCTCAAAATCAGGTTTTTCGCTGACGGCGTGCCCTGTTTGCTGAAACCCCCACTTTTTGCTCATGAAAATACCTCTTGAGATAAAAACACGACGTTTTGGCGAAAAAAAATGGGGTTTTGGCTGAGAAAAGGTGCTTTTTGGTCAAAAAAACTGTTTTTTGCTGACAAAATTTGAAATTTGCTGAGAATTTTCTTTTGCTCAAAACACGACGTTTTCACTGCTAAACGCACATTTTGGCCGACGAAAGCACATTTTCGGTGTCCAAAACACTGTTTTGCTAAAAAAAAAAAAGCTTTTTAGCCCAAAAAACTGAAAAATGGCCATTTTGGCTCTCAAAACCAGGTTTTTCGCTGACGGCGTGCACTGTTTGCTGAAACCCCCACTTTTTGCTCATGAAAATACCTCTTGAGATAAAAACACGACGTTTTGGCGAAAAAAAATGGGGTTTTGGCTGAGAAAAGGTGCTTTTTGGTCAAAAAAACTGTTTTTTGCTGACAAAATTTGAAATTTGCTGAGAATTTTCTTTTGCTCAAAACACGACGTTTTCACTGCTAAACGCACATTTTGGCCGACGAAAGCACATTTTCGGTGTCCAAAACACCGTTTTGCTGAAACAAAAAGCTTTTTAGCCCAAAAAACTGAAAAATGGCCATTTTGGCTCTCAAAACCAGGTTTTTCGCTGACGGCGTGCCCTGTTTGCTGAAACCCCCACTTTTTGCTCATGAAAATACCTCTTGAGATAAAAACACGACGTTTTGGCGAAAAAAAATGGGGTTTTGGCTGAGAAAAGGTGCTTTTTGGTCAAAAAAACTGTTTTTTGCTGACAAAATTTGAAATTTGCTGAGAATTTTCTTTTGCTCAAAACACGACGTTTTCACTGCTAAACGCACATTTTGGCCGAGGAAAGCACATTTTCGGTGTCCAAAACACGGTTTTGCTAAAAAAAAAAAAGCTTTTTAGCCCAAAAAACTGAAAAATGGCCATTTTGGCTCTCAAAACCAGGTTTTTCGCTGACGGCGTGCCCTGTTTGCTGAAACCCCCACTTTTTGCTCATGAAAATACCTCTTGAGATTAAAACACGACGTTTTGGCGAAAAAAAATTGGGTTTTGGCTGAGAAAAGGTGCTTTTTGGTCAAAAAAACTGTTTTTTGCTGACAAAATTTGAAATTTGCTGAGAATTTTCTTTTGCTCAAAACACGACGTTTTCACTGCTAAAGGCACATTTTGGACGAGAAAAGCACATTTTGGGTGACCAAAACACTGTTTTGCTGAAACAAAAAGCTTAGTAGTGTAAGAATGCCGATTCTGGCACACGTTTTTTTATATTTTGCAGATGATCTTTACATATTCTTTCCATATTCTTTATATATCTTTACATGCCCCCAAAACCGCCTTTTTCCCAAAACCACCATATATAAAGAAAACCTTCCCCAAATCCCCCAAATCCCCCACATCCCCCCAAAATTCCCCCACACCTCCCACATTCCCCAAATCCCCTCAAATCCCCCAAGATCCCCAACACCTCTCACACCCCCCTTAAGTGGGCCAGAATGGGCAAATTTTCACCACAGTCAACCACAGTCCACCAAACCCCACCTAAGGAAGTAAAATCCAATGAAATTTTTTTTGAAATTTGAAAAGAATCTTGCCTATATATAAAGAAAGCCTTTTCCCATCGTCAAAATTCCCAGCGAATTAGAGACCCACACCCTTTCCCCATTGTCAAAATTCCCAGCGAATTAGAGACCCACACCTCAACAAATCACGGTCGAAATTCCCAGTGAATTACAGACCCACGCCTCACCTTATCACATTTTACCCCAAGGGGAACCACGCCTTCCAATCAGCTCAAGTAAGGCGTCACACTGCCAAAATTTTCCTCATTCGACTCAACTAAGGCGTCACGCTGCCGAAATTCTTAGATGCGATGAAAGGCGTCACGCTGCCGAAATTTTAGGTGTGATGGAAGGCGAAGCGCTGCCGAAATTTCCGATGAAAAAAAAGAAGATCCAAAGGGCTATGACCGATCCGACCGATCCGATGAAGGGCTATGACCCAAGAAAGGAGTCCATCTACATACCCTATCTAGACGCAAACAACCTCTATGGGTGGGCAATGTCCCAACCTTTACCAACTCATGGCTTTGAATGGATGGAAGAAAAGCAGTTGGAGAACTGGAAAAAGACTCCCTGTATCTTGGAGGTGGATCTAGAGTATCCCCAGGAATTACACGACCTCCATAAAGACTATCCCCTTGCCCCCGAACGCCTTAAGGCAAAGAGTGGAGTAATGAAGCTCACCCCAAACTTCTACTATAAGTCCCACTATGTAGTTCATCACGACACCCTAAGATTTTATGAGGGTCAGGGATTAAAAATCACGAAGATCCGCCGAGGTATTACTTTCAAAGAATCCCCTTGGTTGAAGAAATACATAGATCTGAACACAGAATTGACGAAAAAAGCTCAGAACGACTTCGAGAAGGATTTCTTCAAACTCATGAACAACTCTGTCTTTGGGAAAACTATGGAGAACATTCGCAATCGACGAGACATACGGCTGGTGTCAAATGAGAAGCAGGCGAATAAGCTAACCCTAATTATGTGGGAGCTACGATATTCTCAGAAAATTTAGCTGCAATCCACATGAGAAGAACACACTTAGAGTACGACAAGCCAACGTACCTAGGAATGTCTATCTTAGACTTATCCAAAAGGTTCATGTATGACTTCCACTATAACTACGTAAAGGAGAAATATGATGACAAGGCAACTCTCCTATACACCGATACTGATAGTCTAATCTACGAAATTAATACAAATAACTTTTATGAGGACATAGAAGGGGATATCGAAAATTTGTTTGATACGAGCAACTACCCCGAAAACCATAGGGGAATAAGGAATAGAGTCAACAAAAAAGTGATAGGGATGATGAAGGACGAAACAGCTGGAGAACAAATTACGGAATTTGTCACCTTGAGATCAAAGCTGTATTGTTTCTTGACAGAGGAAGGAAAAGAGGAAAAAAAGTGTAAGGGGGTTAGGAAATGTGTAGTCGAAAGGAGTATCCGGTTTGCACATTATAAGGATTGCTTATTGGGTGGAGAAGAAGTCATGAGAACAATGAGAGTCTTTAGGAGTCGCTTACACGAAATGACTTCAGAAAGGGTTAATAAGATTGCTCTTTCCACAAAAGCGAATAATCTCTCAGGAAGATCCTATCACGACCTATGCCCACGGTCATTACATCGAGGAGCTAGCTTAAAACACTATCCGGTGGTAGTTCCGTGTCCTCAGAAATCACTTGTAACTCCTCCCTAACAAAAGAACGCTTAGGAGCTCCTTCAGAAAGATAGTAAAGCACGGGTTGATTAGGAGAGATGGTTGCGCGTGATAGGTCATAGGCTTCTAAAGACCAAATGGGATCAGTAGCACGTCGTTGACCACCCTCCTCTTCCCCGGCAGCATATAGGTATCGAACACTCACCCCTGCAGGGAGCCTATTTTCTTTCAATCCCACAGGTCTTTTGTACAGAGGGTTCTTCGTCTCAACGGATCCTAACCTTATTGCCTTGCTTGCTGTTTTCCCAGTAATCCTCTTGACTCCGTTGTTAATAGATCGTATCACAGCAGGGAGTCGTTTCACCCATTCTCATGATCTTCCCTCTTCCATGATCATCTCTTGAGCATAATGATGACTAAACAACTTTTCAGCTAGTGTTCGATTAGCACGCTCCACGAGGGATTGTGCTCTATGATTTCCAGCTTCTGATCTTTGAACTTTTATTTCACGTTTCTTCATAACTTTTGTAACTTCCCCCATGAATTCTGTTTCTGGGTCAACCAGCATCCACGTACCTAGAAGCAATATCCACCACCACAAGAGCATACTTATACGTCTTTCTCCTTACGACATCATGAGGCAAAAATAGTAAGTCTGCTTGATGGATCTCATTGGGGGTAGAAATGTTCCAATGACATCTGGGGATGTAGGTGGGGGTAGGGAGGTATATTTGCCATAAGGCTTGCTTAATGAGCCACTTTCTTGTCATCTCTTCAGAAATGCCCGTCGCTTTGGATAGTTTCGAAATCGCTGAATATCCCTTCCAATATCCTTCAGTTGAATAATAAGTGTTTGAAAGCTTTTCCTCCATAGTAGCTAAGAGAGTAACTAGTTATTACATAAATAAGAAAAAGATGTCGCAAGCAATCTCAGAAAAACTCAACGTATATAAACCTTATAGGCAAGCCTTTGGACTCAAAGCAGAGAAGAATATTCATCGCGTAAGCTTTAGTCCAGCCGCAGTTGATCCTGGACGAACGTTGGCTGTCCACATACCCGGATAACGTTGATATTGTCCCCGGAAGTGTGGCACTCCTGGTGGATCTCTCTTTGAAGGATGGGGCCACCTCAGATGCAAATAAGACTGTTGTTAATAACCTGGGTAAGAACCTTATCGAACAAATAAAAGTCACGTTTGGTGGAAAGCCAATATGAGATTTGGTTCGATATGACCTCTACCAAACTTACGGCGACTTATTTCTCACGAAGAAAGAACGAAAGAATAGGCTAAGAGAAGGGATCTCCTCAGAAAACATGAGGAAACTAAGGACGGCAGCTGGAGACAAGACCGAGACTGATGCTGCAGAAGTTGCTTTAGCTAAGGTGTATGGAACACGATACAGGATCCCCATATCCCACACCATCCTCGACTCTCATGGAGTATATTATTCCAACGGATTAATAGATACCTTACTCTTTCAGATTACTCTTTCAGGAAGTGCAAAAATCGTGACCTCAGACCAAGCGGACGCTAAGTATACCCTATCCAACCTAGAACTAGAGTATGAGACCATTACCAGCGAATATCTCGCAAGTGAAGCATTAAGCAGCTACGAGGTGGGTAGGGGGTTCTACTATGAGAACGTATTGATGCATAAGTCTTTCCCCATCGACAAGAAAAAGACCCTTCGTAATCAACGAACAGGTCAACTTGCCCCTACGATCGATGACTGGGATCCTAATGCTATTCATAGAGCCATATACGGCCTGTGCTAGGGACTCAGAGAAATTCACGAACCCCGGTATTACCAAGGTAGACATCAACGTGAATAGTGTGCCTCATAAGCTGTATTCCGATGGCATGATACCAACAGACTTTTGGGAGTCGATCGTGATGCGATATGGATTGACGGACAGCATTACTCCAAAAGAGTTTTACGAGGACAAGTTTGCCTTGTGGATTGACTGTGGATTGTGGATTGTTTCGGACGCCACGAAAGGTGGGGTGAAGCTCTACATTAAGAGAACTGTGAGCACGGAAGCTGGGGAAATCACGTGTTACATGTTTGTCGTAGCTGATGGGTTGGTGGAGTTTGAGAATAGGAACATTAAGCAAAACTGGTATTGATGTGATGAATAAGTACCCAAAGATGGTTATGATACAATGAATAAGGATGGAGGAACTAAAAGATAGGACACCCTTTCACTGTATCATAACCGGTCCTACGAATTGTGGAAAGACTCAGTATCTAGTAGATACGCTAAGGAATAGTTACAGATACGTGTTTGAATACGTCATACTCATCTGCCCCACTTATGTGGAGAATCTTACTTATCGAGGCTTTGCCAAAAACGACCCCAGATTCATCATCCTATCACCCAAGGCAGATGACGTGAATGAGATCTGCGATCTACTTTCCAGTTGTAAGAAGGTGTTTTCAGGACACGACACCCTAGTTATTTTGGATGATTGTACTTTCTCGAAAGAGTTAAAACAAAGGTCGAATGACTTCGTTAGGATGGGACTTTCAGGAAGGCATGATAATATCTCCATTTGGGTCTTAACCCAGCAAATCACCTCCATAGCAAAAAATGTTGCGTGTATTGTTTCATTCTACAGTCCAAGTCAATCAGCAAACAGAATACTGTTCCAGGAATTTGGAGGGGGTTTGGATGTCGAAGACAAGAAAGCCTTCATGCAAATACTAAAACAGGAAAAATACTCCAGGATATGTTTTTGCTTAATACATCCCCATCCATCCTACGTTGAAATACCTGGTCTAAGTATATGTTGATGACAATAAAAATAAGGATGACATCCATTATGGAACAATACGCTGATGAATGTGTGCCTTCCCAGTTAGAAGAAGAAGTAAAAGTAGAAAAACCTAAGGAAAAGAAGACTAAGGAGGTTGATGAACACCTGGAAGAAAAGCGCGAACAACTTTCCACACTTGCTGTGTTAGGAACCATTAGCGAATACACGGGAGCCGAACTAAGCTTAGGAGACATCAAGAAATTAGCTCCAAAGGACGTCAAGAAATATTATAACAGATATCAGACCGCCACGGGGGTTAGAATGACGAATGGATTAATCCACGTACTCCAAGGAATAGCAGTAGAAATCATCTCACGCATACTTCCAATTGACGATAAGGAAAAACTCAACAAAGACTTGCAGGATGATGAACTCATGAGAGAAAGACCAAGCAACGATGTTGGATATCTTGCGTTGAAAGGAGGAAGATTCATAGCATTAGCAAGTTTCCTTTTCCAAGTTGGTAAGCACATTAAAGTGGGTGTTGAGCCTGCTGAGCAGCTTGTTGATGAGTATCTTAAGCAAGACTTAAGCACTTATTAAGCAAGACTTAAGCACTTATTAAGCAAGACTTAAGCACTTATTAAGCAAGACTTAAGCACTTATTAAGCAAGACTTAAGCACTTATTAAGCAAGACTTAAGCACGTATTAAGCAAGACTTAAGCACTTATTAAGCAAGACTTAAGCATTTGTTGATAAGTAATAAAGATGGCAACAACAGAAGACGAAGGACGAATTACGAAAGAACCCCAAAAGGTCGTTCGAGAAAAAGATCCCAAGAAGGTGGTTGCTGGAAAGAAATTAGCGGAATATAATAGGAGAGCTAAGGAAGCCTTGCGAGAAAAGGAAGCTTCGGAAAAGAATCTTAATAAGGAAGAAGAAGAGGTGGTGGAAGGAACATGGATGCCTGAACTCACCTTCACTAACATATTATCCTTGGTAGGAATAACACTAACGGTTGTCGATCTATATTTTAGGTGGAAAAAGAGTAACCCCACGCCTTTCCAGTCCGACACCTCCAAACCCCCAACTCCAATGGATAACACTCCCACTCCCACTCCCACACACGACACAAGTTGTAGGACAAAACCGAGGATAGGAATGGAAGGGCCGGGATAAAAATCATATAAGCAATGATAAGCCCATGAAATAAAAGGTATGCCAGAGAAAGAAAACGACATTGTAAAAAAGATCACGGAATCTGCAGTAGTTATCGGAATTGCTGCGGGAATAGGTTACTTAGGAAAGAAGATGATGAAGGAGTCATTCATTAACGATCCGTCCAATAGCTTGACGAACTATGGTAAGTGGGTGGCCGTGCTTGCGGGTTCCATGTATTTGAAGGAGTACCTAGAAGCGAAGAAGATCTTACCTTCGATTGTCTGAGGAGCGCATGAAAAAACACCTAAACACTTATCTTTTTCAATGAAAGATAAAATGGCGTCTATAGCTATAGCGGGTGCTGAAATTGGTGCTGAAGCGGCAGCTGCCGGAGCTGCTGAAGCAGGTGCTGGTGCTGCTGAAGCAAGTGCTTCCGGAGCGGGTTCTAGTATGGGATCGTCGATCTTTGGAGCCATAGTTAACGCAGTAGCATTCATAAGGGGGTCTTACTTGGCTAGGGCGATATCAGGTGGAGGTGATCCAATGAAGGAAAAAATTCGTCATGATAAGGCTTTGGAAAAGTATCAGAGGGATATGGGGGAGTGGCAAAAGAAGAGAATAGAGTACAAAGATTACTTAGACTTACAATATGCGAAAAAGAAGAGAGCAGAAAAGGACATAAGAGAAACAGATGAAGCCTTTCTGCTCTATGCTAAGACTCATCCGATTCCTCTACCCTTTCATAAGACTCATCCGAAACCTAAGTTCTCAGATTATTACAGACCAAGCAAGGAACAGGAGCAGTATGAGATAATTTTTGTGGGTGGGGGAATCTTGGCTTTAACGTACGTTATTTCTAGAGTAATATAAAATATGGCAGAAGCTGGAGAAGGTATAGACTTTGATCCACTTACAGAAGAGGGGCGTACCGACATCAATGATGAATTAGAACACTTATTGCAGAATGAGGACTTGGTTGGGAAGAGATGGTTGAAAAGATTTAGGGAGATGTTTTCGAGGAGAGGAAGAGATATGAGCGATGGGGAATTAGAGGGGTATGAGAGAGAATCCGGTGAGGATAATGATTCATATCGTAGTAGAATCCGTGATAGGATCGAAGAGTTTGAGTTGCGTAACATAAGGGAAAGGATTAGGGTTGGGGAAATGAAGGACGCTGGTGATATGATAAAGGATAAGTTCCCATTCTTCGATGATGTTTCTAATAGGGCTCTCAATAGGATGAATGGTGACCGACCGGAGATAAGATTGTCTGGAAGTAGGAATAAATGGTATGACTTCGAAGATCCTAAGTTACAACAGACTCTGAAGGATAGATTGGGTCCAACAAGGGAGAAGAATTAGAGAGAGAAAACGAACTAATAGAAGGAGAAAACGAAGCCATACGAGAACGAACTTCCCTGAAAGATCGCATCAAAGACACCTTTAAGAAGTATGGGGGGAAGATCACCCTAGCTTCCGTACTAGCAGCTACCCTTGCTGTAGTTGGAGTCATCCTTTCCAAACTCAAGGCAGGGTTATCCGCCATGGGAAGGGGGTTGAAAGAGGTGGGTAAGAAGCTTGCGGGCTTGCTACCTGGGTTGATAGGCACTATTGCTTCATTCATATTCAAGACAGCGGGGGAGGTTGTGAAGTTTTTGGCTAATAACGCGTGGTTGTTGATCCTGGCTGTGGTGGCATATGTGGTTGAACGATATAAGGATAAAAAAAGATAAGGATATAAATGGTAAGATTTTACGTGAAATTAAGGAAACCAGATGAGACGTTTTGGTTGGAGTATCCCATAAGTAGAAAGTCTAAGATGGTGTTGTTGAGCTGCATGTTTAAGAACAGACTCTATGATCTAGTAGGAGAAGGACTCGTGTATGATTCTAGCGGAAAGATTGCTCTTAGGATTCCTGAGGGAAATTATGACCTGGATACTTTTATGGGAACTCTTAAGAGTGCGGTGCATCTTGGAAAAGCTCCCTTGACGATTAAGATGGGTGAGGGGTGTGTAGGCTACGTAATGACTAGTGAAAAGGGTACAACTCTAAGCCCCAACTTAGCCTCTTTCCTGGGGGTACCCAATACCCTACCTTGGGATGGAGAGAAAAAGAAATAATACGCGATAAGTATTAAGGAAGCTCCTTCCATTCTTTGTCTTCATTGTAACCTCGTGAATTCCTTTCATGTCCTATCCGACGAAAAACGCGACTCATACAAGACATTTGCTCCTTCCCAAATGCTTTCCCTGGTGAATGCGGGGGATCTTGGTGAAAACATATCACATGTCTTTAATGATACTATCGCTACCCCCATTTTGGAAGCAAAGATCAGTAGTATTAGGTTTTGGATTACGGATACTAAGAACAATAGCATAAGTGATGGAGTATATCCAATGTCGATTGCAGTAGAAATCACATAAGAATAGTAGGTAATATATAAAAAAAATGGTGGATAACGATATAAAAACAACAACAAGGTTATATCCAACAGCCCCAGAATTCACCAATGGTGAGAATTTCAGACTACACAAGGTGAATGGCGTATTTGTGAAGCTAGAAAACGAGCGCGATCGTTATGAAAAGGTGCGAAAGAAGTATTCTCGATGGAGGTCGTTTTCCCATAGTTCCTCAATGGCCTCAGGAGGTCTTTCAGTCTTATTCACAATGGGGGGTATTGGTACGTCACTTACGGGTCCTGGATTGGCGATTGGGATACCATTGTCTGCGGTGGGGGGTTTCATGGGTATCGTTTCGGCTTTGTGTGGAATGACCGTTAAGAAGCTAACTGTAAAAGTAAGCAAGCACGAGAAAACCATCCAGCTCATTCGTTCTAAGCTTAATAGTATTAACGATCTTGTCTCGAAAGCGTTGAAGGATAACAGGATTAGTGAGGAAGAGTTTACTCTTATCCTTGCTGAAATGGGGAAGTATGAGAAACTTAGGAACGAAATTAGGATGAAGAAGAATGAAGAAATTTCGCAAAAAAACGTATTCGACATCGAAGAGTTAAGGGAGGAGATGAAGAAAGAACTTATTCAACAACTCACACAACCAAGGAAATAGCGTTTCGGTTGGGAGGCTTTGAGTATAGGATTCAGCGTGAGGATACGATACAGACCTAAATGAGAAAGAAATACATCATATAAAAGAAAACATGTATGACGCATTTGGTAACGATATTGGAAGTGATCGATACTTTCTTGCTGGTAAGGACCCTGCATTCGCAGACAAATCCACTTACCACCTACCTCCTAAGCCTAAACTTCACGAAACATTTCCCAAACCAAAACCCAAGCCCAAGCCTAAGTCCAACTTCCCCGAAAACCTCACAAGAACTGGAAAGGCATACCCTTTCTACGACAACAAGCCTGAAAATGGCTTTTCCGACCTAGTAACCAATCTTTCGATCCCCGTTGCTCCAAAAACATTCTTCAAGACAAAAATCTATAACCTCTTCGAGCATACAGAAAAAACACACACCACCGGAAAGGAAAGTCGTGCTTGGCTAGCGGGTCCTAACATGAATTATTGGCCTCAACAGCTAAACTTTGCTGTTTGGGCTGCTACCAAGGGGTATGGAGTTGGAGCTGACATGATGAGGGACATTCCGTTTTTCAGATTCCATGTGGCTTTTACGATGCGCATGTTGTTGCATGAGTTAGAGTGTCCGCTTCCCAGGGATTCCAGGTTTAATAGGATGAATAATAAATACAACAAGGATAAGTGGGAGAAATTGAAGGATGAGTTTGGGTTAGTGGATCCAGACTTTAGAAATAAGGAGGGGACGTCTCATGGTCTTGGGGAAATACACGTGGGTCTCGGGGGTTTTCAAACATGGGATGGAATATCCTTGTGCTATGCAGTTTGCTAACGAATACAAGCATGGTTCTATTTACATCATAAAGAGCTTAGAGAAGCAACCATGGAAACCGTTTTTTGCTGAGAAGGGGTTAGGTTTAAAGAACTTGGTTAGGATCAATCGTAGCATTAAAGCCTTCGTGTATTGCATCCTTGGAGCTCAAGTCAGAACGCGCGTTTCTACCCTTGATTAGGAGTATAGTGGTGGTTCCTAGGAAACGCAGATGCTATTCTTACAACTTTTTAGAGCCAGCATCCTCACAATCAGTATTGGTGATGGGATCCGATGGTATCAGACTGCTGTGAACAATGCGAACGCGGTGTTGGATTACGCATTAGCTCCTGGTTGTTGGTTGATGCCAAGTAGGCTTATCATTAATAAGAACCCTGTGATGGGATACAATGACAGTCTTAGGAAACATATCATTGGATGAAGTTTGGAGTGAATGGCATTAATAAGAAGACCTTGGAAGAGTACGAAGAGGAGGAGAGGGAAAGGAAAGAGCGCGAACGAAAGGAGAGGGAAAGGAAAGAGCGTGAGAAAAAGAAGAAGACGCTGTCTCATCAAGCAACTGGTAAGACAGGGAAGGAAGACGATCCGAAGCCCAGTGGTGTGGTTAAGAGACCTAAGAGGTATCTTAAGCCTACTGGTGATACCACGCATGATGTGAACTTAACGGTGATCATTGTGGTAGTAGCTGGGGTAGGTTGGATGTTGTTTAGGTAGTGGTGGCGGGGATCTCCCCCTCACTTGACTCCCTTGAGTCCCTTGACTTTTTTTCCTCTATTAACTCCTTTAACTCCCTTAAGTTCCTCATTATTTGGACAATGCTTGATAGCAATTCCTCGCACTCATCTATTGATAATCCCACCCACCACAACTTAACATCTTCGGGTATTGGTAACTCCCTTATCATTAATTGACCAACGGCTGATATTACTTTCTCACATCGATCTGCTGATAATCCCATCCACCACGACTTAACATTTTTTGGTAGTGGTAACTCCAGTATCTTCGTTAGGAAGTGGCAATGGTTCATTTCTCTTTCTGATAAGACGCTTGTTTCACTCATAATATGATTCCTTTATAGCATGCTTATGTATTCTTAACAATTTTTTTTTCCGATAGATATCAAAGATATGTTCTTTGATATCTCACGTCACTTAGACTTCATCATCACATACCCTACAGGTAGCTCCTCTTCCTTAAAATAAGCAAACTCATACTGTTGGCCATTAATCTTAGATCGCCCAGTCTTCGCATATCCCTTTCCATCGCAACACGCCTTGATGATACCAGCATTTATTCCCAGATGTTTTTGCGTCGCATACATGCTGTAAAAATAGGTCTTTTCTTCGGTGAGTAGGCTCGTGGCTATTACGCACTTCCTATTCTTGCTGTTGTTTGCTAGATAGGAATAATCCCTCTTTTTGGGTGGCGTAGGTTCTTTTGGGGTGCAGGTGGTTCTTCGGGGGCTGGGGTTTGTGGTGCAGGTGGTTCTTCGGGTGGTGGTGGTGCAGGTGGTTCATTTTGGGTAAGTTGGTTCATGAGGTGTTTGCGTGCTTTTCTGGACATGCCTTTCCTACCTTTTTGGGGAAGAGTGTCTTCACGAAGGCAAGTGGGTGGGGGTATGGGGGATAGTTCGTAGGTGCCGGGTTGTGACGGGTGGTTAAGGGTAAGGGTGATGGTTTGTCTTTGACGTTTTCGTTTTTGCTTTTGCTTCTTCTTCATTTGTCTTTGGTTTTGGGTTTCTTTATATATAGGCAATATTTTTTTTGATTTTTTTCCTTCTTTGGATCTTCTTTTTTTTCATCGGAAATTTCGGCAGCGCTTCGCCTTCCATCACACCTAAAATTTCGGCAGCGTGACGCCTTTCATCGCATCTAAGAATTTCGACAGCGTGACGCCTTACTTGAGCTGATTGGAAGGCGTGGTTCCCCTTGGGGTAAAATGTGATAAGGTGAGGCGTGAGTCTGTAATTCACTGGGAATTTCGACCGTGATTTGTTGAGGTGTGGGTCTCTAATTCGCTGGGAATTTTGACAATGGGGAAAGGGTGTGGGTCTCTAATTCGCTGGGAATTTTGACGATGGGAAAAGGCTTTCTTTATATATAGGCAAGATTCTTTTCAATTTTCAAAAAAAATTTTCATTGGATTTTACTTCCTTAGGTGGGGTTTGGTGGACTGTGGTTGACTGTGGTGAAAATTTGCCCATTCTGGCCCACTTAAGGGGGGTGTGAGAGGTGTGGGAGATCTTGGGGGATTTTGGGGGATTTGGGGAATGTGGGAGGTGTGGGGAATTTTTGGGGGGATGTGGGGGATTTGGGGGATTTGGGGAAGGTTTTCTTTATATATGGTGGTTTTGGGAAAAAGGCGGTTTTGGGGGCATGTAAAGATATATAAAGAATATGGAAAGAATATGTAAAGATCATCTGCAAAATATAAAGAACGTGTGCCAGAATCGGCATTCTTACACTAATAGCTTTTTGGCCCAAAAAACTGAAAAATGGCCATTTTGGCTCTCAAAACGACGTTTTTCGCTGACGGCATGACTTTTTTGCTGAAACTCCCTCATTTTTGCACCTGAATATACCTCATGAGATAAAAACACGACTTTTTGGCGAAAAAAATTCGGGTTTCGCTGAGAAAAGGTGCTTTTTGGTCCGAAAAGGTGTTTTTTTTGCTGAGAAAATTTGAAATTTGCTGAGAATTTTCTTTTGCTCAAAACACGACGTTTTCACTGCTAAACGCACATTATGGCCGAGAAAAGCACATTTTGGGTGACAAAAACACTGTTTTGCTGAAAAAAAAAGCTTTTTGGCCCAAAAAACTGAAAAATGGCTATTTTGGCTCTCAAAACGACGTTTTTCGCTGACGGCATGACTTTTTTGCTGAAACTCCCTCATTTTTGCACCTGAATATACCTCATGAGATAAAAACACGACTTTTTGGCGAAAAAAATTCGGGTTTCGCTGAGAAAAGGTGCTTTTTGGTCCGAAAAGGTGTTTTTTGCTGAGAAAATTTGAAATTTGCTGAGAATTTTCTTTGGCTAAAAACACGACGTTTTCACTGCTAAACGCACATTTTGGGCCAGAAAATTACATTTTGGGTGACAAAAACACTTTTTTACTGAAAAAAAAAGCTTTTTAGCCCAAAAAACTGAAAAATGGCCATTTTGGCTCTCAAAACGACGTTTTTCGCTGACGGCATGACTTATTTGCTGAAACTCCCACATTTTTGCTCCTGAATATACCTCATGAGATAAAAACACGACTTTTTGTGAAAAAAAATGGGGTTTTGGCCGAGAAAAGGTGCTTTTTGGTCAAAAAAGGTGTTTTTTTTGCTGAGAAAATTTAAATTTTGCTGAGAATTTTCTTTTGCTCAAAGCACGACGTTTTCACTGCTAAATGCACATTATGGCCGAGAAAAGCACATTTTGGGTGACAAAAACACTGTTTTGCTGAAAAAAAAAGCTTTTTGGCCCAAAAAACTGAAAAATGGCTATTTTGGCTCTCAAAACGACGTTTTTCGCTGACGGCATGACTTTTTTGCTGAAACTCCCTCATTTTTGCACCTGAATATACCTCATGAGATAAAAACACGACTTTTTGGCGAAAAAAATTCGGGTTTCGCTGAGAAAAGGTGCTTTTTGGTCCGAAAAGGTGTTTTTTGCTGAGAAAATTTGAATTTTGCTGAGAATTCTCTTTCACTCAAAACACGACGTTTTCACTGTTAAACGCACATTTTGGGCGAGAAAAGCTCATTTTGGGTGACAAAAGCGCTGTTTTGCTGAAAGAAAAAGTTTTTTTGGTCCAAAAAACTAAAAAGTGGCTATTTTGGCTCTCAAAACGACGTTTTTGGCATGACTTGTTTTCTAAAAGAACTACATTTTTGCTCCTGGAAATACCTCATGAGATAAAAAAACGTTTTTTAATTTGCGAAAAAAAAATGGGTTTTGGCTGGGAAAAGGTGCTTTTTGGTCAAAAAAGGTTTTTATTTTGCTGAGAAAATTTGAATTTTGCTGAGAATTTTCTTTCGCTCAAAACACAACGTTTTCACTGCTAAATGCATATTTTGGGTGACAAAAACACTGTTTTGCTGGGGAAAAAAAGCTTTTTGGCCCAAAAAACTGAAAAATGGCCATTGTGGTTCTCAAAACGACGTTTTTCGCTGACGGGATGACTTTTTTGCTGAAACCCCCACATTTTTGCTCCTGAAAATACCTCGCACTGTGTGAAATATCCAGAATATGGGTCATGATACTTGGTGATACCTACTCTGATACTGAAAGAATACTGGCGTAGCATCTGGTATCTAGGTACCTTACACGTTGGGTGTTGGGAGGTGTCAAAATCCATATTCTTCCATATTCAGACTCTTTCCCTATCAGGGAATTTCTGGGTACCGGATATTTACTGATATTACGCGTATTTTGTCCCGTAAATGCCTTGACTTTCACGAATATTTTATTTAACAAATACGAATATCCCCTGATACCTACGGTGTACTGTAAACGTATTTTGCAATGTATGCCGTGATACTTGACGTGATTTTATCCCAGAAACTTCTCGATATTCAATGTAATTTTCCCAGAATTTCCCGGAATTCAATAGTAACCAAAATAATATTCACCCGATGTGAAACATACTCTTGGCGATTTCCAGAAATCATTTACGTGATCATTGCACCAACTTAGGTTAATTTATCGGGAGTAAAAAATGAAAAGACAGTAAACAAGTTAAGTTTTTAGAAAGATTTAATAACCATCACCTAAGTAAATTTTAACCTTGTATACAGCCTTGTCGAGTTTCAATAACAAGTAATCTTTATTTTCTAACATACCAATATGTTTAAAAAAAGAAAGAGAGAAAAGTTCATCATCATGCTCTATATTATAGTTTTTAGAATATGGTCATACTCACTCAGTCGATCATAACTTAGTGTTTTAATGCTAATCTTTTGAGTTTCTATAACTAATCAGTATTTTCTATACATCGTAGCTCATACTATAAAAACCCCTTTTTCCCTTTGTTCTAAAAGCATTTCAGTATGCAAGAAAATGAAATTAAACTTTTCAAACAACCATATCATATCTGTCACCACACCATACTATGTCTCTTCGTCTTCAACTTATTTTCAAGTATGATCTACATATAAAATACTGATAAGCTATAGAAACACAAACTATAAGTAAATTCCATGTTCTAAGGCAGTTAGAGAATGAATGCTTGTGTCTTATGGAAAACATTCCCTCAAGCTTTGCCCTAATGGTCCCATGCAATGCTTGGGATTCCATAGGACACTCACCTTCATTTTCTAACCCTAGCTTGACCCCTGATTATAGAGACATATAAAAATATTTTATATACAAACTATATGTTCCAGATAAATATATCTCAAGTCTTTACGACATAACTGTCATTTTGTATAACTACAAGATACATGTATCCATATATTCAGTGTTGGTACCCCAAAGTAATTTCTAAACCTAACATATTGAAGTACAAGTTTGAAGTACAAGTTTCTCCTTTGTATTTCAACCGACCATATTTTGAATTTTGAGCCAACATTTCAACAGCGGCACTAAAACAACCACATTTTTACTCCTGAAAATACCTCATGAGATGAAAACACGACTTTTTGGCGAAAAAAAATCAGCTTTTGGCTGAGAAAAGGTGCTTTTTGGTCAGAAAAATTTGAATTTTGCTGAGAATTTTTTATTGCTCAAAACACGACGTTTTCACTGCTAAAAGCTTATTTTGGGTGAGAAAAGCACATTTTGGGTGACACTGTTTTCATCTCTTTTCCTTTCTCCGCCAACTATACTAGCTACACTAGCTACGCCAACTACACTAGATACACTAACTACACCAGCTACACCAACTACACCAGCTACACTGGCTACACCAACTACACTAGCTACACCAACTACACTAGGTACACCAACTACACCAGCTACACCAGCTACACCAACTACACTAGTACACTAGCTACATTAGATACACCAATTACACTAGCTACACTGCTGATATGTAACAGGGCTCTAGGGCTTGTTTGGATTGTTTGGATTACACTAGCTACACTAGATATACTAGCTACAACAACTACACAAGCTACACCAACTACACCAGCTACACTAACTACACCAACTACACTAGCTACACCAGTTACACCAACTACACTAGTACACTAGCTACACTAGCTACACTAGATACACCAGCTACACTAACTACACCAACTACACTAGCTACACTAGATACACCAACTACACTAGCTACACCAGCTACACCAACTACACTAGTACACTAGCTACACCAACTACACTAGCTACACTGCTGATATGTAACAGGGCTCTAGGGCTTGTTTGGATTGCTTCCCGAGTCAAATCCGAAGGGGCAGCTGCGCATTTTAGAACAGAGCCATGTGCGCGTTTAGGGCAGTTGGGGGCTTGGCTGGCAAAGGGGAAGGATAAAAAATGAATTTGAAACTTAACAAAAGTAAAGAAGGCATTGCACAGAACTGCATTGCACAGAGAGCTGCGAAGTCCTACTCTACCTCATCCTGAACCGCAAATAAAATAAAAGGTTTCAGATACATTAGAATAGCATTGTGTGTATTAGTTATATTGTGAATACATTGTACATTAAAGCATTAAACCGAGGAAATACCCAAGAAATTGGTTTTATTAGAAAAAAGTCCAGTTACAGCATAAATTCGTTTTATCAGCAAAGATTTCGTTTGATCAGCAAAACATGTCGTTAGTAGTATAGGCAGCACCGCACAGGCCCTTTTTTGGATGGGCAAGTGTTGGGTAAGGATGGGCAAGGGATGGGCAGGTTGTTTATGTGTTGTCATGGTGACCCTAGTGACGTAATAGATTCGTTAATTATTCATAAATGTACTATTGTTGGACAAGTCTTTTGTTTTGGTATTCGATTTATAGATCGCGGGGATTTTGATATTTTTTAATAATAAGTTTGCCATATTCAGCTCTAGCGATCAGACTAATAAGGATCATTATGGAATTAAGAAGTGGTTGTGTCCTCAGTTTTGAAAGCCAAGAGTCCACGATCCAAAATACTGTCCTAGAAGATTCTGAAATGATACAACAACTGAAAACCTTATTTGGATTGTTGTTTTATCATATGGGTGAACGATTAGGCATCGAGGTAAATCTGCACAAATTCCAAATCATCCATGGAAAAAAACCGAACTTGAGAGCGAACAAAGAATCCTGGCACACCATATTTCACAAAGTCTGGAATCGTATGCAAGTAGAACTCCCTCCTGAGGAAGTACTTCACTTAATTCCCCACGTTTTACTTCAAGAGTATACCATACAGGCAGAACATTCTCTGTATTCTGAGCCCCATGCGGTACTGACCAGACACATTCGAGATCTTTATGAGAATCACAGCTGTGAGAGAATGATTGCGTTCATGTGTGAAGAACACAGGATTAATGAACAAGCCTCGGTAGTACGCAACAGAAAATTATCTGAATCAGATCGCCTCAAGTTTAATCGGGTACGTGTTTTTTCTACTTGATGGTACCTACACCAAAATATTACCCTGGGAAAAGATGTTGAAGTCTGCAAGAAATGGATGCTGTTTCTTCTCTGAGAAAAATGGTGGCTGTACAGTAGTGAAACTACCTTATACCTACTTTACTATGATTCCTACCTACGAGTACAAGATCGTTGAAACGGGACAAAAGTTTACCAGTCACGAAACTAATGCGCGTAAAGCTCTGTTACTTCACATGAGATAAACTGAGAAACACTAATGGTTGTAATACTTTACAAGAAATATTTTGTAGGTTTTTGTTTGTTGTATGCCAAGATGTATTAATTTTTTTCTTCAATAAAATACATTCAATCTATCTTGTCCTTTCAAATAACTGTCGTCAAGACACACTATTGTCTGCAAAACAATACGATTAATGCCTCATGAACGAGAAAAAATGACAACTGCCAGTTACGTGCAGCTAATTATTCAAATACGAAGGAAAGCGTTTGAAGTAATAGATCAAAAACTCGTGCTTCGTGTTTCATCAGGGGATCCAAACAGGGGATGAAACACGAAGCACGAGTTTTTGATGTGGTTTCTCAAACAAATTAATAATTCATTATAAACGTGTATTACAACGATCATAAGAAAATGTAAATTTCAAGCATATGAATTGAACTGATTGCATGTATGTAAACTGAATAAAGATGAGTTAAAATCACAGAAAATGTACTCATCTATATTAGAATGACCATAAAAAAAAACTGACCATAAAATGTATCGTGGAGAACTATAAAGTAATCGCTTCTTTAGCAATATAGATCTATCGATTTTGTACATGTAATAAATTATTATCACCGCATAGAGAAATATAAATAAAACGTCAAACCCAATACTTTCAACGAAATCATCACTAGTTTAGTTGGTTACGCACTGGACTAAAAACCCAAAGGTCACCGGTTCGAGACACACCAATGGTAAGAAGTAGGGTAATAAAATAAAATAATATAAAATAAAATAAAAGTTAATTAGGTCAAATAAAGATTAAGGAAGTAAGAGAAAGAGAAAAAAAGAGAAAAAAGACCAAAAAAAGATGTGTTAAGAAGTGAAGCCTAACAAATTTATGTGTTTGGATCTAATTACCATCCGATGTTGGATCATGGTATCCAAGGGTATGCACGTGATACTAAAAAAAGGACCCGATTGGACTACGAAGTCATGAATTATTAATGAGTTTGAGAAGTGTAAAAATCTTTATTCATCATTTAACGTCAGTAATAACAATATTAGATATCATCAACCATTTTTATTATTCTAAGGGTATGAACTAGTGTTCATATTTATAAGGGGAATGGTTCATCTTTACTCGTACTGATCGATGCACACTTTTTGCAATTCTTCTTCGGAAAGCATCAAGCAATCATGATGTCTTGGGCTCGGATGGTCCGTGTCGCAGCCATAGCACTGTCTCTTTTTCTCAGCATGGATAAGTTTCACACATATATCCATATACACCAAATGGAATATATTCGAAATAAAAAAGTGATGACTTTCACATTTTTCGACTTCATAGACACGAATAGTGTTTTCAGCTATTGGTTTACTGGTCATCTTGTAGTCTATCGTTCTTGCTTGCTGGCTTGGTTGGTTGTTTAGAGTTCGATGAAAAATTCAAAATCCTCGCGATCTATAAATCGAATACCAAAACCAAAGACTTGTCGAACAATAGTACATTTATGGATATTTAACGAATATATTACATCACTGGGTCACCATTACAACACATAAACAACCTGCCCATCACTTGCCCATCCTTACCCATCACTTGCCCATCCAAAAAGGGGCCTGTGCGGTGCTGCCTATACTACTGTCGTTTTATCAGCAAAAGAAGTATTTTGATCAGCAAAAATATCGTTATATCTAGTTATTAGAATAAAAAGTCGTTTTCTTAGCAAAAAAGTTGTTTTGTCAGGAAAAATGTCGTTTTTTTAGCAAAAACGTCGTTTTTTTAGCGTTAGGTCGTTTTATGAGAAAAAAATATCTAGTCATCAGCAAAAACTCGTTGAATCAGCAAAATAGTCGTTTAATCAGCAAATATGTCGTTTTTTAACAAAAACGTCGTTTCTTAGCAAATGAAGTCGTTTTATAAGAAACAAGACGCTGGTAGCAGCGTGCACTGGGTTACCTGAATCGGGTGGGACCAGGGGGAGGGGGAGGGTCCTAGGGTGCCCTTGACCCACCCTGTGTGGAAAAAGAGTGATCAATTATAAAATTAGCTGACAGTAATTTGGTTTTTAATATTCGTATTTTCGATGTATTGTACTGTCGAGGCCCTCGTTTTCTTTTTTCGTCGTTTTTGAAAAGACAGTGAGAGACTGCCTGCTATAAATGTACGTGAAAGCAATTTTGAAAAAAAAAGGTAAAAGAAAAACTAAATCATCGAAAATACCCATTTTGGTGAAGTCCAACTTCCATATCCTTAATTCCGATTATAGTCCGAGTTTTATCATACGTAATTAAGTAGCAGACAGAAAGACGGCAAAGCGAGCTGATGGAGACACGTTTGCTTGAGGTCAGCATTATTTGTTTACTACATGAATCCTTCATTTAGAACGGTAAGACGAGCAAATAATGGCTCAAATTGCTCAAAACTACCCTCAAAATTGTTTTACATTTTATAATTTTCTATGTTCGTAAATATTTGTAAATCAATCGACAGTTCGTAAATAATTAACGAGTGAGTTGAATGACTTTATAAGAGATCGATCTGAGAGTCAAAATGCATACGCTCGATTTAACAATATTTCTCATTACTCTTCAGTTCTTAATATCAAAATGAAAGCCCCAATAAACTTCTTTGTACCTCATGTTTATTTGTAGTAGTCTTGTTGAGTCAAACCATTAAATAAAGCATCCGAAAATCCTGTCGGTAAAACTCGAATGAAGTCAGGACATCCCATCAGTTTGATTTAGCTTGGGAACTATTGTGCAACTTTGCCATTTTGTCGCGAAGGAATCATAAAGAAAAAAAAAACAAAAAACGAAGGTATTTTATGACTGGTTTAGCACAGGTAACCCAGTAAAAAGAAAAACGAAGTTATTTTATGACTGGTTTACCACAGGTAGAACCCAGTGGAAAATCGTTTTATCAGCAAAAACGTCGTTTTACCAAAAAAAAAAAAAAAAAAAAGTAGCAAAAAAAACGTTTTAATAGCAAAACGTAATTTGATCAGGAAAAACGTTCTTTAAGCAAAAACGTCGTTTTAGAACAATTCAGCAATAAGTCGTTTTATCAGCAAAAAAGTCGTTTTATCATCAAAAAAGTCATTTCATGACCAAAAAAGGCGTTTTATCATCAAAAAAGTCGTTTTAACAGCGAAAAAGTCGTTTTATCACTAAAAAGTCGTTTTATCAGCAAAAACGTCGTTTTTTTAGTCATAAAATTGTTTTATTAGCAAAACAAATATTCAGTTATCAACACAAACGTCGTTTGAACAGCAGAAAGGTCGTTTTAACAGCAAAATGTAATTTGATCAGCAAAAACGTCGTTTTATTAGAAAAAAATTCAGCAGTATGTCATTTTATCAGCAAAAAAGTGGTTTTAACAGCAAAATCGTCGTTTTACTAGCAAAAAAAATCGTTTTATCAGCAAAAAGTCATTTTATTGGCAAAACAGGCGTTTGATCATCCAGAAATGTCACGTTATCAGCAAAAATGTATTTTATCAGCAAAGCATTGTTTGTATTGCTCGCAGAGGCAATCAAAACAGGCTTCAGTCATACTTTGTTGTGCGCAAAATCACTAAGCTATTTATCTAGATAGGATAGTAGATGTTAAAAGTGCATAAAACTTTTTTACCTTAGGCTTCTTGCTTGTGTATAGCCAGCGATATTTGAGATTTACTTCGCCTTAGCCTTCCCATAAACGCGAAACGATATCGAACCATCAAACAGGATTTTTTGGGCATTTTTTTCCGACTCGATATTCACTCAAAAACTGGATTTTCTTGACCAATTTCAGTAGCATATGGTGCGAAAGAGGGAGATTTTTCACTGATTTTTGATTTTCATTTTTTCAATTGGGGTCCGTGTAAACACTTTCCAAGTTTACAGAAACTACAGTTCCATGTAAATGATGTCACTGAAACATATGAACGGTTAAAGATTCGTCCAAAACCGTGTAAGGCCAGTCTAAAGGCTGCTTACGAGTTATTCTGGAATTTGAGAAACTCCGATGAAGCATTTGTGTTAACGTTTGAGAAATAAAAAAATAAAAAAATCTCTTTCGATTTGACTTTGACTTTACAAACAAGTGAGAGTGAAATACAAAGACTGGTTGAGAAATCTACGTCAACAAACACGAAAAAATCAGCAAAGTATGCTGTAAATTTCTTCAATGGTAACCATTCATGTTGTTTCGTGAATCATAGTTAATAAAGGGGAATATTAACTATGCATGAATGAAGTATTTTGGTTTGTTTTCCAAATCGATCGTTTTTATAAACTACTAAAATCCTACAAACAATTGGTCAAACAATAGAAACTGTTTTCATTTACCAAAATGATTGTTTTTATCGAGAGAAATATTTTTATTTTGAAAACTCTGCCGAGATGATGAGTTAAAACGTAATGCTGAATACATTCCAGTAAAATCGTTGGGATATAAAATTAATAAACCCCTTCTAGCTCACTGGAATATCGGTCCTTGGATGAGAAATGGTCCTCAAAATATCACATTTGCCCTCGAAGCTTCACTACTCGGCCAAATGTTCTTTTTTCGGACCATTTTTCATCCTCGAACATTATAAGCCGAAATCCCAGCCGGCGGAAGGGGTTTATTTACTAAATATCAATTTAGAATAATTTTCGATCCTTTGACGTGCTGAAGCAAGGAATACTTTGCTTTCATTTCCCAAATATACTTGCTTGAAGTTGAGCAAATTCCCTAAAAACCAAAACAAAATATAAGAATAATATAAATGATATAACATGTTTCATGACTTCTGACCTACTTTCTTAAGGAGACTGCTTTGCTTTTTAAGTCTTTGTTGTTATTTTGAATTCTTCTTACTTCTTCCCAAAAGAAATCTCCGTTTCCATGAGATTTTTGCCACTTTAGGAAAAGTCCGGACCATAAGCTCTATTTCACAAAACAGAAACACAAACAGACAAAAAAACTAAGTTCAGTAATGAATATGCGAAAGAAGAAACATCCAGGAAACCAGAGAAAATGTGAAAATGTAAATTTTCAATTTCTTCATACTCACAAGACTTTGCGAAGAAAAAGAAGGCCATATAGCAGACACATTCATTTCATACATTGGGTTTAGCATCGGAGCAATAACTTCCCTTTGATTGATGTACGACCTAAATGCAAAGAAAAAAACCTTCAGTGGACATGCCTTGAGAAATATATTAGCATTATACTCTTCATTCTCTAGCATCATTTTTGTTTATAAAATAGTTCAGATATAAAGCGCACTCTGATTGGCTGATAGCTGTGTTTACATGAGGCTATGTAAACATGGTTGTGACGTCAGAGGTTTGGAAAAGTTTGGAAATTTGTCAAAATGTTTTTTTACTTATTTTCTTGTTCTTAAACATTAACTTTGAAATGAAAAAAATTGTTGTGAATTATGAAATAATGCATTAAAAGTTATAAATCTCTGAAGCATTGATGAAAAATGGAGAAAAAAATAAATAAAAATAATTCAGACTGCAGTTTGTGCATCATCCTCGTAGATGACAGAATGCAAATAAAAATTGGACTTAAGTTATGACGTTTTACTTTACTTAACACATAAATAATACTAAATTACAAAAATTGAAGTCTTAAAAGAGACACAAAGTATACAGTAAATATCAAAAACTTATCAACAATCTTTCAGAGACAAAAAAAAAAAGACATAAAAGCACAGATTACACAACAGCTCTCGACTTCTCCCAAACTTCCCTTGTGTTTATATCAGGCTATGTAAACACGGCAAACGTTTTCTATTTGTTAATTATCCCCTTCAAGGATCGACCTTAGGGGACTTGTTCGGGTGCAGCCTGAATTTAGTGCACGTGCGATATTCGAGATGAACACATTCATATATTTTGATGAACATAATAACAAGAAAATAATAGCAATAATAATTTTTATTCATATAGCACCCTTTCCTAAAAATGTCCAAAAGCGCTTTACAATAGCGCTCTATAATATATAAAAACGAAAAAAAAAATCGATATAATCTAAAATACAATAAAATATGACAGACGATTAATAAAAAAGCCTTACGAAATAATACGAGAAAATTTCTCGGCCTCGAAACCAAAAATCAGCGGTCTGAGGAGAGGAAAACGGTCCAGACGAAAAGCCTCTCGCTTGAGCAAAAAGTTTTAAAATCTTGCAAAACAAACATTTAATTTCGATAAAATAGGTATTTCTCATCTTATAACTCGCATTTGTTTAGTTCTAAATGATAACTTTGACCCTCAAAAACACTCTCTTTGAAGAACATTTTTTACCTGGCTGATCAACTTGTGTTTTACGACCAAACTGTGAAAAATATTTTCGATATGTGGCCATTCTCCGATTAGCTTAAAATTTTTTTTGTTTTGTTTATTTGCAAAATACATTTTATACTATGGAACAAATAAAGTTATATTATTATAACCCCTGTATGGAGAAAATGTTTTTAACGCCAATGCCTGCCCCACTGGCCCTGCGTAAGTGAACTGTTCAAAATTTACGGTCATCACATGTCAACAACCCGCTAATTATACTGGAAATGTCCGTTTCACGAGCAAATTTACTGAATATTTTTGAAGTGCTGGCGAAAAAACCCAGAATAGTTTTAATGTAGGATTTGAGAACAATATCTATGCTCTGCTTAGCCAAAATTTTAAGCTAATCGGAGAATGGCCACATGTCGAAAATATTATTCACAATTTGGTCGTAAAACACAGGTTGATCAGCCAGGTAAAAATTGCTCTTCAAAGAGAGTGTTTTTGTTTTTCTGTTTTTTCCTACAACTACTACATTTGATTTGCAGTGCATTCCAAAGCATTCGAGCAGAAATAGAAAAAGGGTGGTAGCCGTAAGATCTTAATTTATAATTCGAAACTTTGAGTAACATCTTAGAACAAGATCTCAAACAGCATTGAGAAGCATAAGGCTCAAGTAAATCGCAGATATACTTTGGCGCTATACCATGGATAACTTTATACGTAAAAAGAAGAATTTTAAATTCAACACGCTGCTCTATTGGCAGCCAATGCAGCTGTACTAAAATAGGTGTAATAAGCTGAGATTTGCCTGATAATGTAACCAGCCTGGCAGCAGTGTTTCGTACATACTGCAGCTTCTGCAAAAGATGTTTCGGTAAACCATAAAGTAAGGCATTACAATTATCTAACTTATTTGTAACGAAAGTATGAATTAATCTTAGTAATTTCAAAACTTAAAAAAAAAATATGTGAAATGTTTCTGATGGAATAAAAAGCAGATTTACAAATGTCAGTTATTTTTTGTCCAGCGATAAGGTATTATCGTAAACAACGCAAATTCGGAAGGAGTAACAGAGGTACTAGCCACTTGCACTGCATGTACTGATGGAGCTGGGCGGTGCTTAGCGTGGAGTATTAGGATTTCATTTTTATCATCATTAAGCTTTAATTTGGTGTTCAGCCTCCACGTATCAATATCTCGTACACAAGAAAAGTAGTGTTTTCACTCCTTCAAACTCTTAAGCTCTAAAAAAACATCGGTTAGTCCCTTTTCATTTTAGGAATTCGTAAAAAAAAACTTACAGCTGTCAATGTACCAAATCTGAAGTAACATTTATTGGAAATTTATAATGAAAACAAAAGATTGAATTTTTTATTGATTGTAATTGGATAAAAACTTCAATCTACTGCAAATCCGAGCAAGAAGCCACAAGTTATTTCTATGTATTCATAAATATTTACCAACAAAAATATATTAGTTATAAGACAGTCATTTAAATAAACAGCTAGTAATTCATAAATTTTTTCTAAAAAAAAATAAAGATCGATCTATGTAGTCCTTCACGCAATTTTTTGATTTTCGACGAGAGAAAGGATGCGCTTTGATATAATCTTTATATCGGTAACCTTTATTTTCTATTTCCTCATCGAAATGCTATTATGATTTCATTTACCATGATTTTATTCATTTGAGTTTCAAGGGAAAAAAAACTGAAACACATGGTTAATGCACTTGCCCACGAAACATCCTTAACGTTTATATTGGCCAACAAATAAAATAAGAAAAATTATTAAAGTGGCTCAACAGAGTTATTTCAGCACACTACCTTCCACACTACAATTAATCGCAAATTTACGGGTGCACACAGTTCATTAAAAAAGAAGCACTTTCGATAAATTAGACATTGAAATTTCTAGACAACTTTGAGCATTTCATCTTTCTCTTAAAACCTTTATTTTACGATAATCAAACACATCGTATGACGAACTCGTAGCTACTCAATAGTGCACTGTTCAGAGATGGGAGTCCCGGTGCCCTTTCTCTTGTGTTGACATGAGGAGACATTACGGAATTTAATTATTTCCCCGAAGTCACTTTACAGTCAAACTTAGAAAACCGTGAACACCTAAAATATGTCTGGAATGTTTATTAGTATTGTTTTCTACAATAAACATTTCAGACATATTTTAGGTGTTCACAGTTGTCTTAGTTTGACTGTAAATACTCAATCTAACTGGTAAGATGGGCTATCAACCTTAAATTTTCCTTCCAACTTTTTTGCGAGTCACTCGCCATTACAAGGTCTTTTGCCAAATACCACTCAAATGGTGTTTTATTAAAACTTTCATCAATTGTCCTGTATACTTCAATTTAAATCCAAATGATCTGGTTCTTTTAAATTCGTCGATGATTTTAGCTTTCTGATAGATGCTTTACTCCTGCAGGAAGGTGGAAGCTCCTAGTACCATGTAAAGATCTGTTCTTTTTTCACATAAACAAGATGATGGGATTTACAGAACCGGGATATACAACACAGGTAGCCCAATCCCTTAGTACTACAGACACTCAAGATTCTCCTTACAGAGCTCAAATAACAAATATATACTCAATATTTTCTTTCCAGAGCTCAAATATCCAATTACATGGCAAATAGTATGCCACTGTAAAGATGTATCAGCTATTGCAAAGCTGTATCTGAATAATCCCCAGCATGGTGATAGTGTTACCACCCCCTTATTGGTTTCCGACAGACCAGAGATGATGTGCTTTTTTTTGCCATAAATACCATATTTTGCCTTCACTGGATATCACAACACAACACCCTATCAGGAGAACACCTGTTTATTTTGAAAGGGAGCTGGCTAGAGTGATGAACTCACGCTATGCCCCACTATATATACCCATACCCCTAATGCACCGCATCATACTCATCACGTGCTATTCACGTGCCGTCAAAATATTCATTTCTGCCTAAGTCATTACATTCCAACGGCAGAAATGTATAAATTTCAATAACAACGTGCAT
Organism: Anthopleura xanthogrammica; assembly: GCA_964019055.1. Classification (NCBI taxonomy): domain Eukaryota; kingdom Metazoa; phylum Cnidaria; class Anthozoa; order Actiniaria; family Actiniidae; genus Anthopleura; species Anthopleura xanthogrammica. The sequence continues at coordinate 3,307,452 of OZ025208.1, read as the reverse complement.
TTTAAGTTTTGGAATGCGGATTATCGTATACTATAGGAGACCCATTCATCATGCTTAGGATTATAACTCATTTCTAGGTTAATCATGTTCATTCATATGCAGGTAATCACTTAGCTTACCATAAAGAGATGGTCTTTTTCTTTAACTTGAAAGCAACACGCTCAAATTCATTGTTACACAGAAACGTTCCTAGATGTAAAACAAAAAAAGATAGGTAGTCTCTAAAGAATGCAATAAAATTAGATAATAATTGAAAGTGTTGTTTAGGGATATGCTCTCGTAAGACCTTGTGATAACCCTTTCACTCATACGCTAAGAAAATAAATTCAAGAATAACTTCAAGAAAATGCGTTCACGGTTTTCTTTGAAATTCCTGAACCTTGAGCAAACATTCTCCTCAAAGATCTCAAGTGCAATTTAAAAACTTGGGTCAAAAATGGAGGAAATGGGCAATAAAGGAAACGTAGCAACACTTCACAGCGAATTTATATTAATTCAAATTTCAGCAAAACATGCTCATTTGAAAATTTCATGTCTTACTTAAAACCGTGAAAAGTCTTACCCCCCCCCCCCCCCCCCCAATGAATTGACGTCACATCAAAACAATACATTGTTTTAACGGTAAGGATTGTGGTCGCCATGGGAGCACAATATCTTCATATTTATTTCTCGAATACCTAAACCATGCCCTCTAAGGTCTTCTGAATGGCGCAGAGATTGTTTTGGTATTTAAGAAATGAATATAAAGAAATTTTAATTACCCCCGTTATCCTCTTAGTCGGGCAATCGCCAATAGGCAATGTGCATCAAAGCTCACAAAGCACTCTAGGAAAGTAAGTTCGTTACAAATGTAACAGGGAAATCTAAGGAACTATTAAAAAAAATACTCTGCTGAAATCCTTTTATTTCCATAGAAAATGTTGAAGGAAAATAAGGCCAAAATTTCACACCGACTTTTACTTTCAGCTGCATATCTCCAAAAAAACAAAAACTTATCAGCAAATTTAGCCCCTGAAATCGATTCTCCAACAAATTTCCTTTAATTTGATGTTTTATGAGAAACTTACGTTTTTGTCCATGGGATGTCGAGAATATTCTTTTTGAAATTCGAAACGCAAGCTAGCCCAGGATATGCACGAAATTCCATTACAAACAAAAATTATGAAAAAACATTTGGCGAAAATACAAAATACATTTGGTTGGAAAAGTTTTTTCTTATTCAATTTACGAAAAATAAACCAAAGCCATATACAAAATTTGAAGACATTTCTGAATTTTTTAGTCTTTTTTCAATTTGAATATGAAATTTATGGACAACCCAAGTAACAACGGAAAAAGGAAATGAAAAGGGAATGATTATTAGTTATTTCCACTAATCAATTCAAACTTACCAAACTGGGAGTAATATGAATGCTGGTACAGAAATAGTAAAAATTTGTCATTAAATTCAAATGAACAAGGGAACTGCTGATAGATCTGTAAATAAACCACAAAACCGATACGAGTTAAGATTGTCTATATAGTCAATAAAAATAGGCTGTCATCGACCGACTCAAGCCTACCTACTCAATCAGACGGAAACGGAGTATGGGTAGAAATTACTGAAGCATTTTAATTATTCGCTCTGAAGTAGTTGTTTGTACTCATTAATGAGATAATATAAGCAGCAACCTTTTAAATGTAAGGTTGATATGACAAAAAAACACCTTTATAACTTATATAATATATATATAGTGTGTTCTTACTTGAAAATATATATGTATCGAATCAGCTATACCATTTGTATCGAAACCACTACTGTGTATCGAAACTGGCTAAATACCGTGTATCGAAACTGACACGTAGCGAAACAACTGGCTACCGATCAGTTTCATGAAAAAATGAATCCTAATAAATTTTAATATGCTTGGCCTATCGGTTATCAATGTGTTGGTTCGTATTAGCCTTAGAATATTGTTTCCTGTTTGCTATTGGCTCAAACCCCCATGAAACCACCTTAATATGTTAAGAATTTCATGGCTTCAGTGATTTTTACTTCCTTTTGGTCCAGTGAAGAAGGCTTGAGCAAGTCGATGACAATGTTTTTTTTTTTTACAAATGACTGTAAACATATTGTCAATGTTTATGAGCCAATGTCAGCAACAACCAGACAATGTGCTTCATTCATTTTGGCTCTAATGGATGTTTATATTAGTGAGTTTTAAAGGGTTTTGAAGTTAGTTTTTCAAAATACGTAAACCAAGGAATTTTGAATTTTTCTTATATTGCCCGGCATTGATACACAAAATCAGCTGCCTGAGGAGCCGAAAGCAGTCCATCACAAAAAACGGTCCATCACCTTGCCAAACAAACAATTGATTTCGATAAGATAGGTATTTATCATCTTAAAAAAGTGATTTATAACTCACATTTGTTTAGTTCTAAATGATAAGTTTGACTCTCAAAAACTGAGTTTTTTAAGCATATTGTAAAGAAATATTTTCCATGTGGCTTTTCTTCGTTAGCTTAGAATTCTGGCTAAGATTCTGGCTAAGATTCTGACTGGATTATTTTGCCAGCGCTTCAAATGAAATGGATATGTCGAACAAAATTGATGGGCCGCTGACATTTGATGACCTTAGATCATGAACAGGTCACTGATTTGAACTGAGTATGGTGCAGAAGCTCTTTAGAATAAGCTGTGCTTAGAACACGAAGAAGAAACATCAAGGACATAATTCACCATTCCCTTTATTACGTCTTGATACCACTACCACCAGAATCCCCCTTGAATTCTTTTTCTTATTCAAATGTTTCAACTCCTTTGAGAATTGCAAGATAATGGTGTTAATTAGGCCAAAAAAAAAGGAACTATGAAAAGGATTTTGGTAGTAGTGGTATCAAGGATAATAAGGGAATAGAGAATTCTAATTTCTTTCAGCTGCTAACATAATAGTGTAAATATAACAAGTTGTCTGTTATGAATAAGACCTCTACTCATTTCCCCCTGAAAAGTTATAATTGCAATATCGATCGTCTGAATCACTTAATAAAATTGTAGGTGCGTTTGATGCTCAAGGGAGGGACTTTTTGTGATGGACCGTTTTCTGCTTCAAAGTTATATTGATGATAATAATAATAATAATAATAATAATAATAATAATTATAATAATAATAATAATAATAATAATAATAATAATAATAACAACAACAATAATAATAAAAATAAGTAATTAAACTTCTAAAACTCACTAGTGTCTACCAATTGAGCCAAAATGAAGGTCAATTATTCTTGAGCTGTGGCCGGAATTTCTCGATTTTTTCCATTGGCTAATAAATAATCACTCCCCTAAAATTTAAACATGCAGTATACGAAATTTAAAGTACGCACCTGCCATACACAGTCCAAAAACAATAAAAAAACAGGTCCTTGTCCTTTGTATCGAATAGGTGACACACCAACTTTAATGCACCTTGTTGCAAAAGGATAGCCTGCACGTAACCATTCTCTGTCTATCAAACCCTGAAAGCTATCAATTTGATATTCAGAATTAAAGGATTATCAAATGATTATATAATGATGAAACATAAGTTACCATACCCTTTAACTGTTCGGCAATATGGTTCTAAAATTACTTGAACTAATGATGTCACTTGGAGTGTGGCATCATATCCAGCATCTCCATGGACAAGGACTGGGACACCTAGAAATAACAGATAAATTGAACTGTCAAACTTTGAAATCATCCTGCTGTAGCAGGAAATGGGTAAAAACTACAACATACTACTACTCTAACTTATAATTTCAAAAATTGTCTTGAAGAGTTTCTCTTTTTAGTTTTTGAGATGAATATTCAAAAAATTATGATAATGAAGTGGCAGCCATTATTATATTCAGTCTATTCCTGGAGAATTTCAATATGGCGTCAGGTAGTATAAATTCATCCTAATCTTGGAGAGAAGATCTTGGTCTTTTATCAGGTATTACTGCTAATTGCGTCAAACGATTTGCGATGGAAAAACTGCCATTCAATGCAACGCTTTTCCGAGGCTACAAATTCGGTCACGAATACTATTTTGAGGTTGTTGAAGGTAAGCATGTAGTTAAGTCACAACCAGTGTGTTTTTTCGATCACATGGTGGCTTCAAATCTACAAAATGTTTCTAAAATACCCGTTGTTTCTGCTCTTTTTCACAGTAGAACATGGAGTTGCATCCAAAGAAGAGAGTTCTGAACAACAGAAGAGATTTTTGTTCGATTGAAATGCAAATAAAATGCTGGAATAAAGCGAGAAACCTCATAGACTAGTCATTGTATTCCATGGTAGAACCGATTCCATTGTGGTTTCTTTCCAGTATAGCTCTTGGTGTGATTTCCTTGTTTATTGTAAACAAGAGTTTCATAGAGAAAGAGTTTATTTTGATGCCCTATTTTTAAAGTGGGACGACAACGAAAATTCAGCCTATTCGAAACGAGATCATTTCGATGAAAAAATACAAAATATACTTTAGAAAAAGAGAAACCCGATGTAAAAGAAAAGAGGAGAAAATTCTGAGTTGAATTGTCGAAGAGTTTCAACCGTCATTAATCCATCTGATTCCTACCCATTACCTCAGTTCAATCACGCAAAATCGCCGGACATTTGGAAGCATTGACTTAATTACTGACACTCTTGTCCCGCACGAAGTTCAAATATCAAGCTTGAATTAACAAAGAAAACTATCAAAATCACGTCAATAATGGTGGTTTATCCGCTTCTAACTATTAAACTATTTGAGAATTCACTCTGTTTCAACCGGATTCTTGCAGTTGAAATGTCTATCTAAGCATTGACATGTTTGGCTTTTCTTTAAACTTAGGAGATCATATTGGAAATCGATAACAAAAGTTGGGTAACTTTGATGTCTTTTAGTATGGGAGAGCTATTTATGCAACTTTTGGACATCAATAACGCGAAAATTTTCTATAGAACTTTGTCTGTTTCATCCGGATTATGTCTAGTATATATCTAAATTCAGAAATGAGGGATGATGTACTCAAATTTATGGCCGGGAACTTCGTATGGTTCCACAATAATGAGCAAATATCTAATAAGTATTCTTGATTCGGACTCATTAGAATTCAAAATTCAGAATTCAGAATTCAAAACAAGAAAAAAGATTCAAAACTCCCAGAATAAAACCCTACCCTTTGAACACTCGAGTCTCTAAAAGTTTTTATTTTATTTTATTTCGTTTTTGGCAATTTTTTGACTATCAACCATACTCTTATGAGAAGAAACAAGTCTCAAACCTCCCATAATAAACCCTAATCTTTGAAAGTTTTTTCGAGATTACTGAACTTGTTTTTGCCGCATTTTTGTTATTTGGTTCAATTTCAATGGCAATCAACCACTATTGTTACAAGAAATAATTATCAAAACTCCCAGAAAAACCCTACTATTTGATCACTCAAGTCTAAAAATCTTACAAGTCAGCATGTATCACATAACTCCTATAACAAAACACAATTTTGCTAATTAAAAATTATGTGATTCGTCAGATAAGTTTTCTTTTTATGCTTTTTTATTAATTTTATTTAAGTCAGTTAGCGGTATTGGTCATGGCTTTCAAAGCATTTGGAGGCTCCTAAAAGAGCCAGTTGCGAGACTGTTCTGTCTCTAAAAAGTTTTCTTTTTATATTTAAAGGTAACTTTTTTGTATATATGTTGTCATGGTTTTATTTCCTTGCATGTCTAACCCTTTGCTTTTAGCGTTCGGGTTTAGGACTTATTGCTACATTCTTGTTCCAAATAGCGTCTTCCTGGCATAATTTTCAATAAAGAAACCTCAATTACAGAATATCCACATATGACAACAAACCATAAGGGTTTTCAATGTTGACTAACTGCCGTCACAATAAGACACGTTTGAATTATGGCGGAAAGAGAAATCCGAGGAACGTTTCCTTTATTGCATTACAAAATAGCTTTAGAATATTAGTTTGAATGCTCTGAGGATTTCAAAAATGTTAAAATATTTACTACGTTCATTTCGTCGTCGTTCCACTTTAAAATGCTTGACAAATTGAACTTGTTTGATTTCACTGACTCAGTTCTAACAGATATTCGACCTTTAATTACACAGGAATAAAGGAAAACTGGTTTGTCCAGGAAAATACAGATATAACTGCATTTTTCTTGAGTACCTTCTACCCACTGAATGTTGTCTGAGGTCGGGAAATGCTTAGAACAGACTCTAGTCTAGAGAAAGATGTCAAGAAACGAGTGTAAACAAATCGACTGATCATCTAGGAAGGTCACGATGAGCGAACTTTTCCACATCGCGCAGTATTTTCAATGTTTTAATGATTTATATTTAGAAAATTGATGAATGGTTAACTCTGCGTCAGCTGTGGATCTATTATTAGTAAATAAAAACATACAACAGTGATCTTTCCTTGACACAATTGCAACTATTATAGACCCCTTGCACATGACGTAAAATCAGCTCAATTTGGAGGACAAAACAAAAAAAATCAATTCTCCTGAGAATTTGAACCTATTGTTTGTCCACCAAATTGGGCTGCATTCCGACGTGCTGCAAGAGGTGACTACAATGTTACCACATGTGTCCTCGTTTTGATGTTAAAAGCTGTGACGTCAGATTCAAGATGGCAGCCGTGTGATAAAGGCGAATTAAAGAAAAACGATGCAAGTGATTCTGGTGGCGGAGGTCATTTGAAGACCAACACAGAGGTTCCCCATACCTTGCTTATCCATGCATGTAGCAACAAAGTGAGCACTGCTAAGAACAGCTTGTACGTGGTCTAGCCATCCACTTGATTCAAGTTTAGACAACCAAGAATTCATGCTAAGATGGTGATCCAATGCACCTAAAATAATATTTTTTTTAAACAAATGAGGAAACATATTATAATGTAATTCATTCACTTTCCATTTTAAAATGAGCATCTTTTTACAGGTACACGTTTCCCAGTAACTGAAATAATGTTGAGAACATTCAAGATAACATTTGGTTTTCAAGAAAGGGCTGTTAGCTTTTGTTCAGACAATCCACCTTTTACTTCAAAGTGCACATAACCTTTTCCATTTACCGCAGTATTTATTCTACATGAAGTAAATAGTTAAATGGTAAAATATTTCTTGATTGGAGTGATGTATCTTTAAGTTATAAATACTTCAAATACGATGACTGTGACTGGTTCACGCAAACAGTATTTAAAAAGCATCATTATTTTACTCATGTTTTACCTATACTAAATTATATTATAAATTGTAAAAAAATAATATTACTAGTTAAAACTTACAGATACAATTAAACTGCCCCCCGGTCGGCTCAGTTGGTTGAGCATCGGACTTCCCTTCGGGAGGTCATAGATTCAAGCCCTTTGCAGATCAACACTCATGACGAGTGTCATAAAATAACTGAGGAGAAGGTGCTGCCTTTGTAATTACATCTGCAAATGGTTAGACCTTCGCGTGGCTTGGATGATCACGTTAATGGCAGTCTCGTCCCTTTCAAAAGACCTCAAAAGAGGACCAAAAGCTTGTCAGTTGAATTACTGTTACGTGCTACCCTCTATAAACAAGGTTTATTTATTCATTTTTATTCTACTCGAATACCTTAACTGACGTCAAAGTTATTATCATATTGGAAGTATAAACCTTTATAACTAAAGACGCATCATCAAATCAAGAATTTTTTTACCATTTAACTATTTACTTCATGTAGAATCAATACTGAAAGTATTTAAAAACATTAGTTATACAATGGTTTTGAACGGCATACCCTGGAATATCCCACGAGTCACTTGTAGTTTCTAGTATACACAAAAGCCTTTAGGCGAGTGTGTATACAAAGAAAAATACAAGTGACGAGTGGGATATGACCCATGGTATGCCACTCGAAACCATAGAAAATACAAATGCTTGATTCAACGCACTGTGCATAATGGGAAGGAAGAGTGAAATACTGACGCAAATACAAAGGCTTTCCTGCTTTTTGATTGGCTGTGATTTCCCATCTGGGGCTCAGAATCTTTTCTGAGTCCATTCAGTATGGTACGATCACATATACATTTTGTATTTTCTATAGTGTGGGATAAAATATATTGTTATATACCAACTGTTTGACTTATAAAAGTTTATATCTGGAATAAATCAAAGTTTTCAAGAGAGGTGTTTGACATTTTGTATGAATTTACTATGATATTCATCATTGAGTGATGAGAGGCAAGTCTTCTCACCGCTATGCAACCCACGCCCCATGCTTCCCATTATGAAAGCATGGTTTCAGTTTCTGTCAATTTGCTGTGAAGAAAAACTTTTGGTTTTAGGTTTTTTCACTTAAACTCGAAAAGTAAAAGAACACTCAGCTACACCTCGTGTTCTAACCTTGATTCTCTTGTGCTCCCAGTCTGTTTATATCACAGTAGAGAGACGTGCGCATAGTGCTTAAATTGATACCTAAGAAACTTCTTATTTGTTTATCTGATTATAGTGCAACGCGCCTAACTGTGGCTAACGAATTAAATTTTTTACGAGTATTTTTACAAGTACAACAAGAATTTGTAAATTTTCATATGTGGTCAAAGTTGTGTCAGTAAATATTTTATTTATATTTGCCACAGAAAGGACCTAAAACATGCCAAGTTGAAACAATTGAACGAGTTTAAAAAATAATTGGCCGGTCACGGTTAGGTGAGTCGCACTGTAGAAGTACATGAAAATGTAATTATTATGTCTAGAATTTTAGATGACATTTACCTTCAATAAGTTTTGCTATGCTGTCATTTAGGGCCGAATATTTCTCAATGTTGTGGTTGACTCTTTTCCACTGTGGGTAATTTGATTCAGGCTCAATGCCACCACCTTTAAGTTAGCAAAACAGACAATCAATCTAATTACGAAATGTATAATTGTGTTTTGTTAAATTCATTTGTTAGTGTACATTTTCTTGCCCATTCCCGGACTCACTTTTGCTCTGACAAGCTGAAGTCGCAGAAGAAAAGTATAACTT